>CAUYRT010063203.1:0-138789 GCA_963574885.1 Lepilemur ruficaudatus | reverse complement strand
CTTCTTGACTCCTCAGCCAGGACGTTTTGGCCACATTTTATGTGACATTTGTGATGGAGTTAGAAATATCTTAAAATTATAGGGAACTTGAATAATGACAAAAGATGTACAGCTAGTCCAAGCAGATGGACTTGAGTAGCAATTCAAGGGGCTTTTCCAAGGAGATCTTTTATCTTTAAGTGTTCATAAAGTAAGGGGGTTTTATTTGTTTTGTTTTGCTCCCCGCCCCCAATTCTGTTTAGTAGAGCATGAAAACAAGTGAAAGGAAAGGTAGGTGGAGTGTATGGCCAAGAAAGAACTTCTGAAAACTTTTCTTCTCTGGATAATTGTCTGCCGCAACAGTTAATGAGGTTGAAGAGCTCATTTAATGACCAAGTCCTGGAGATAAATGGAAATAAGGGGAAGGTTCCAGGCTCACTGCTGGGTATTTTTCTGTTTATTTTGATTTGTCTCTTTTGGGGGGGTGTGAGGGGCTTCCCCACTGATAGGACTTTTCCTAGATGTAAAGTGAAGGATAGGACCTAGCTCTTGGGAGTTATTCTCAGTGCTCTTAGATCTGGAAATGCTTTATGTTGTGTACAACCTTTCCCTTCCTTACCTTTTCTCCTTTCCCTGCCTCTAGGTCTGTGAGGATTATGTATGTAGCTCTCTGTTATTCAGCTACTTAACTCTTTCCTTTCCAGGTTCTTCTGGTTCTTTTAACCTCCCAAATTCTGGGGACATGTTCATGAACATGCAGAGTCTGAATGGGGATTCTTACCAAGGGTCCCAAGTCGGAGCCAATGTGCAATCACAGGTAGGAGAAATGGCCCAACTGGGGCCTTTCTAGCAGGGTAGGGTTTGGGCTCAAAAATCCTTACTCTGACCCCGTGGAAGTGATCTGCACGTCCATGCAGAACCTGTGCTGGGTGCTTCCAAACATGACCCATCTGCCCCACCATTTAATTTAATGAGAAGTCAAGTGAACAGTGACTTGTGATGATTCAAACCTGATAAACTTTGTGAATGCATTCGGCTCTGGCTTGAGCTCATGGAGAGGGGTTGGGTGCATCTTACTTTTGTCACAAAATAGAACAGAAAAATTGCATGTGCCAGCGTATGTGTGATTTAAGAACATACTGCTATCTCTATGTTTTTAAAGTCAGAATACAAAAACCTGAGTTCTTAAAGTATAACTCTATACTTTGGAAAGGTTCAACTCTTTTCTCATCCTTTTAATTGAGAACAGAACTACTCATATAGTTTTTGTGCGTATAGATGGGTTTGTGTGTGTGTGTGTGTATGAGACTGAGAGAAAGTAAGTGCGAAAGAGAGTTCAGTATACGCATTTATAAGTATTCATAGGTTTTCACCCACAGCCACATGCATTTGGTTGCTGTAGATGGAAAGTTTGCATTGCCATGAAGATGTTATTGTTTGGCTGGCATGAAAAACAAAGATGTGTGGGTTTAAATATGCAAAGAATTATTGAAATTCTGCCAGTCACATTTGATTGATAAATTTGTCTTTCATTGAAGATGCTACACCCTTGTGGCAAACATAATTCTTACAAATCACTTTTGTAAGTGATGATGTTTTTATAGATTTGAGATGGTGAATTTTGTTTTGTCTCGCTTCTAGGTGGATACCCTCCGTCATGTTATCAATCAGACGGGAGGCTACAGTGATGGCCTTGGAGGAAATTCACTGTACAGTCCACATAATTTAAATGTGAGTACTTTGGGGACCAGCTGTAGGAACAGTACCAAGTAAACAGTGACTAATAAATAAATTGATAGGCATTTGACTTGGCTTCTCATCTTCTTGTCAGGTAGGGAAGGCAGTGTCTTTACTGCACTTTTATTTTATGAACCTAAACACTTGATGTTACCTAGATGCCCTTAGAAGTCCTCACAGATGTCCAGAAGTGGCTGGCGTCCTGTCATCAGTAGAGACTTAAGCATTAGCCCATTAAGATGCCATTTCCTACCATCCGTGCTGTGTTCCACGGAGACGGTGAAAACCAGGTCATTTATCTTAGAATCAGGCCGCAGGAAAATTCCCAAACATAGCCCAGGTTAAGTTGGTAACCTTGGAGGACCCCAGACAGATCAACAAACAAAGTTAAACAAAGAATTCTGTTCTTAAAAGCGTCTTGCTGTATTGTCAATGTGGGGTCCAAAACATGGTCTGCAATTTTTAATTATGGAGGAAATAATTATACTTTTGTAACCACTTCACTACAGCCTTACTGCCCCTCCCCCACTGTGACATGGATGGAAAATGGCAAAACACACAGCTCCAGAAAGGGGGCAGGGGACAGGGCGTTGGGTCACCATGGTGGAGCTGGGATGGAGTGGTGGGCAGAGTCTGGAATTCCAGACTTAGGGAGGAAATGAACTATAGAGTCAGGAAGAAAATGGACAATATCTCCCTTTTTAGGACTGCGGCTTGCTATGAGAGTAAATATTAATGATTTAAAAAGTGATTGAGGATGTTCAATTGTAAAGGGAAAAAAGGACCATTAAATACTCAAATCTTTTACATTTGAAATGTCAAATCTTTCTTTTTGGGTTTATAAATAACTCATAATAACCCACAACAAACCATATAAAAAGCCTTTTAGTTGCATTTCTCCTTTTTCATTTAAGTGTTTTGAAATGCTTCAGAGAATGTGCGATATCCTTATCAACATGATAAAATATGAAACTGTGATTGCCTGCAGCATTTTACAGACATGAATTCCATCTTCACTGATGAGGCTTGATAAGGCGCTGTTGTATAATACAGTGCATAATCTCAAACCACCAGAGTAAGGATTAATTTATTTTGAAAAAAAGAATGCTTGCTGACAACCTCTCCTCCAGCTGCCACGCTGGGTAAAAATATTGTACATTTGTTGTTTATAAATTTGGATAAAAGAGGAATGATGTTTACTTCAGATGGAATATCTTTAGACTTGTATCTGTGTAAGAGTTTTTCTTTTCCTAGGTAGATTTTCATACCTGAGGGGGAAAACAGCTTACCTCTCAGACAGAGAAGAGGTTTCCTTTTGTCTTTAATTAATTATTTATTTTTTATGATTTGGTTCTCCTGGTTTATTTTATTTTTCTTAATTTTTTTTTTTACTTCCATTTTTCATCTAGAACAGGAACAGAGAAGAGGATTTCTTAGAGTCTGCTAAGCACACAGCGGCACGTCGCCATCTCACTTGGCACCACCACAGCTTTAAACAGACATATAGCTTTTTTTTTTTTTAATCTTTTTTTCCTTTTCTAACCTGAATTTGATATGCCTCAGGCCTGGGAAATCCTTTTCCCTTTGGGCTCTGGTCATCTCTGTGGGGTTGTTTGGTGTTTTCCTCCCTTTCCATTGGTCCTAGAGGTGGGAAGGCGGCTTTGTGCGCAGAGCTATGCAGCGAAACAGAAGACAGGGAGTTCTCCAAGAGCAGGGATCACAGGAGGAGAAAGTGGCCAGCACATGGCTCATCTAAGAGCTCTGTCCAGGCCGGGTGGGGAATCTAGAAAGAATTCTCGGCAGCCTGGCAGCACAGGCCCAAAAGAAAATGTTTTCATGGACTTGCAGAAGTTTCAGACAGATGTGAGGGAGATGGGGGCACCGTATGATCCCCCCTGACCCTGGTCTGGGAGGTCCAGGGCTGGGGGCTGGGCCGGGGTGGAGGCTGGTTGGTGCTGTAGGCACTGGGTGTCGGCTGCCCCCCCCACTCCTCCAGGAAGGCCCACCCTGTCACTTCAACTCAGTGTTCCCCAACTCACAAGCCCAGCACCTCCCTCTTCTTTACTGACATAAAAATATGTAGCGACAAGCTGTCTGCCACAGCAGAAATCTGATCAGACATTGATTTCAGCAATTGCCACTACGGGCCAAGACATAAGGCAGATTCGCTTCCGAGAACTGCTGCTGCTGCCGGTCTGAGGCGGAGGGCCGGCCGCGTGTGGAAAGCGGGAGCAACATCCCGAGTAGGAGCTCCCGCTATAGATAATTGGAATGCAGATTCGAACAGTGTGTGCTCCTTCGCGTTCATGCATTTTCATTCTGGAAGATCCTATTTGGAAAGAAATTCTGGCCTTCGTTTTCCAAGGGTTATAGTAGCCGGCTGTCAGGCGTGTGTGGAAACAGGGCGGGCAGCTTCTCTGGGGAAACAGTGATTGAGCCAGGCTGAAGTTTATACTGCGTGCAGCTCAGGGTTTTGCTGAGGCATAGCATTGAGCTTCCCCACTGCTCCCTGCTTAAAAGATTCCTTTTCGAGTCACTTTAGTTTTACCAGCAGATCAAAGGCCGAGCTTTGTGCCAGCTTGGGGCTAGCTGAAGCCCTTCTTTAGCATGCTGATTTATTGCCAAGCCTTTACTTGACGGGATGGATTTGTTTTACATGCATTTAATCCTACTTTAACACATGCTTCCAACTCCTGCCAAAGTGGGTTTAGAAAATACATTTTGCTAATGCATCACTGCTCTCATGTTGTCATCTGGGTGTTTTAAATTGGGGAGTAGAATTAATATGTAGACGTGCACCCGTTGAACTGTGTTTCTCCTTTCAGGCTAATGGAGGCTGGCAGGACGCAACAACTCCATCTTCTGTGACTTCTCCTACAGAAGGCCCAGGAAGTGTGCACTCGGATACCTCTAACTAATCTCTGGCCACACTTTTCCCTGGGCTGACATGCCTTGATAAGTGCATTCAGAGCAATAGGAGGAAAAGGAAAGCGTTTTTGTAGCCCACCATCTACAGCTTTACTGTAAAACCTTGTCTTATTAGAGAACTTGGTAAATCTGTTTTTTAAAGAATCATAATCATTTGTATTTATACTTAAAAACACACAATGTTAAAAAAGCACTTTATCCAATTAGGCCAAGATTTAACATTGTTGACAGTCCTGTAGCTATTTTATCATAATTTATTATCAATATTTTACATTAACGGTTTCACAGTTGCCAATTACTTGGCCTTAAGGGTAAAAAGTACAATGTACGCCAAACCTCAATCGTTAAAGCAGATGCAAAAATTCACCTCACCTAAATTGAACTTCTTGCATATTTCCATCACTGACTTTGATTGTCTTTCTTTCATATCACTAATGGAGTTGGAATAAAGGAGCCGTTTGGCTGTCTCTGTTAATGATGGTTGTGTTTAAGAATGTTCGTCACATTTGTGTTGCGATCTCTTATGTTCTAATTAGATCAGAGACTGGTAGCATCTTTTCTCTCTCCGAAAGCGCCAGTGCCCAGAGTCTGCTCGGTAATAAAATTACGGATCCAGATTGTTCTGAGAGGTGAAGAGACTTGCTGCTGACAGAGGTGCAGACGAGGTCCGTGGGGTTTATGGTGCGCACTGGGTGCTGCACAGACTTGTCAAGGTCCGCTCCGTCCTCTGGGCATCCACGAAGGCCCTGCTCCCCGGAGCACTGTATATAGTGTAGCAAAAGAGTATTTATACATCTCACCAATCAAAACACAGCTTTATTACCTCATGCGAACTCATACAAACCAATAGAATTTCAACATGTTCTGTAGCTTAGAGTGCTCACTTACTACCTCTGAACAATACTCACGGCTGTAGTTTGTCTCTTTCTTATCTTTTTGCATCTTGTAATTAACTCTTTGTTTCCCTTCATAAAATGTAATGTACATTGTAATCTTTTAAAAGAAAAATCAGGGTTGCATTTGCAACTTTTAAAAAACCGAGAGTGGAAACATTGGGTCTTAATTTAACACAGGATCGGTAAAACTGTTGTAAATACTGAGAAACATTTTGAATGTCCTTCATCTTGTTACTAATCCATGCAAAAAAAAAAAAGCGGCGACTAATTGTGATGCATTCGGATTTCAGTATTCAGTACTGTATATCTCACCCTGTGTAATGGGGCCCCCCTTTCTCTCTTTTTGTATTGTATGCGATTCTGAAACTGATTGAGTCATGAAAATAATTTGTGGCAGTGATTCTAATGTATTAAAAACGTTTCGTGTTCCTTTCTAACTGGATTACACCCTGGATTGAAAAAGTCTTCCTCGTGGTAGTTCTATGTAGTTTCAAACATGAATAAACTTTTTGCTTACATGATTAAATGTTGATGCAGTTCCTTACTCCACTGCTTCAGCCAGCCAGTGCAGGCCAAGGAGAGAGCCCACCCAGAACCAGGCCTGGGCGTGCCAGCCAGTGGCCTGTCCGAGGCCACTTGGAGATGACGGTGAAACCGAGCACGAAGGCTCTGTGCTGACCGTCAGGACGAGTCCTCACGTGATCCTGCTGCACCCAGTGACACCACAAGGAAAACATTATCCCCATTTTCATAAATTAGGAAACTGAGACTCAGAAAAGGTAAGCCAACATCACAAAGTCACAGAAATAGGATAACAAGGGGCTGCGCCTTGAACCCAGGTCTCTGCCCTCAGAGCTCACAGTCTCCTCTCCTGAAGATGCCTCTGGCACCTGTTAGATGGAAAAGTTTTCTGATTCTTCTTCCTGAGATAAACTCTCCCTCTGTCACCCAGGCTGGAGTGCGGTGGCGTCATCATAGCTCACAGCAGCCTCAAACTGGGCTCAGGCTGTCCTCCTGCCTCAGCCTCCCGAGTAGCTGGGACTACAGGCAGGCACCACCATGCCTGGCTAACTTTTTTTATTTTTAATAGAGACTGGGTCTCTCTGTATTGCCTATGCTGGTCTCAAACTCCTGATCTCAAGTGATCCTCCCGCCTTGACCTCCCAAAGTGCTAGGATTATAGGTGTGAGCCACTGCACCTAGCTTGGACAGATATTTTTCTTAGAAAATAACCAGAGCTCTGTCACATTCACTTCCTCACCTTCATAACTTCTTTAACTACAGTCAAAGATGAGCAAAAGTGTGGAAAGAGTGGGCCTCAGATGCCATTAAAAAAATAAAACCTTGCAACTTCCCTTAATATACCTTTTTAAACTCTAAATTTGTAATCTGTAAAACGAACTAAAAATCGTTTAACTAGATTGAGCATTGTTTTTGTTTTATTTAAATTGTTAGAAATTCCATATATTTACATATACATCTGTCGCTAATATCTAAATTTTTGTAATAAAAGAGGTCAATAGCAGGTAATTGGCCTGCTTACTATATCTCAAGGAAATTGACTCACAGGAAATCAGATTAATGTTAATCAGTTGCAGCAAATTGTCTATGATAAATACAACTGTTTGACTGTTTCAGTGGGTAGAGCCAGGCAAAACAAGGTCTAGGGCCACCATTAATCTCAAGGTGGTTATATCGTGAGGGTAAACTTTATAAAATAGATTGCCCTCCCAAGCCGTCCCCTCACTCGGGTGCTCAGCCTGCCTGGAAGAGTATCTCCCACGGCTTAATAGTTATTTGCATGATTCAATTAGCTTGTGGGTCAGCCATTCTCATCTTCGTATGTAACACAATCTCTGTGCTATGTGGTTTGGCAAAAATATCCTGTGGAAACAATACATACGCACATGCAAATTCGTCTTCTTTAATGTCCAAAAGCAGACACTTCCTAAGAACCATCTCGGGTTTTATCTTGAGCCAGTCTGTTGAGAGAAGCGCACGCTAGTGCTTCCTGGAGATTCAACGTTGACTGGCAACTCCTGAGGGAATTACGGAGTCTGAGGCCTCGTTCTGAGCAGGCCTAAATAAAAATAGCAGCTCCCTTCCGAGGTGCTCATTTAGGAGGCACTCGCACGTTTGTCCTCTGCACCCTTCCCCTCCTCTCTGGGAAGGCAGAAGCATCCTCACTTCATGGGTGAGAAGAAACTGGGGCACTGCCAGGCCCCCCCCCCGGCCCAGCCTCTGGGGTCCATGGGTGTTTGTGAAGCTCTGCAGGCAAGGAGACTGTACAGCATGGGCCCCGGGGTTCTTCTGTCTCTCTCGAAATTGGGTGAAATCAGTTTCATGGTTTTCACCAGGCACCCTTTCTGGGTCAACCAGTGGGATCAGGGGCTTGATCCAGAGATGAGTAAAATCAGGTCTCAGCCCTTGAGGGGCCTGTCCCTGAGCCCAGTCCTTGTTCAGGAAGCCAGTGCTTCGTGAGGGTCCTGGAAAGACTGGTGGGCCCTAACTCCAAGACAAGAAATGAGGGTCCCAAAACCACTCAGGAGGTCAAAGAAAACAACAGCAGGAAACTGCCCGAAACACCCACTCCCAGGCCGAGGGGCCTGGCCACGTACCGCTGGACGCACAGGAACACGCGTGCTCACGCGAGATAGGTGTGCGTTCCCAAGCTCCCAGAGCCCAAGCACGCGAGCAGCCACTCCCGCTGGACATGGCATCCATCTTCCGCTTGGACGTGCACGAGCCGTGTGAGAACCTCCAGGTGTATCAGGCCTTTGAAACCAGGTTAGAACTCTGGATCCCCAAAACAAACCATGTCCTTGTGCTATTCTCTGGCCAAAAGAGGGGGTGGGAGGGGCGCTGTTCCAGAAAAGTGGAAAAGGTGACTTTGGGATTAGTCTCCCAGGTAGGGTGGTGGTGCCAGTAAAGTACGTGCTGGTGCTGTGACCCTTGCTGGGCTGGCAGCAGCGGTGACCGCTCCGGCGGGCCGGCCTCAGCCAGGTGCTTCCCATAGTTGTCTGGTCTGATGCCCGTGGAGCACCGTGGGCAGATGCTATTGTTATCCCACTTTGTCATGGGGAATCTGAGGCTTGAAGAGGCGACACCGCCTGTCCCAGGTCTCCCACAGAGCTGGGGTTTGTCCTGTGAAGGCCCCACGTGATACCTTCTAGCAGCCACTTGGAGTCGGACAGCCTCCAGTGTGAGTTCCCTTCGGGGGCAAAGTGACCAGAGAAATCATTCCCACTCACCCCTCCAAGCTTGCAGCTCTCTGCCCGCACCTCAGTTGCGTGGGCCACCTGAGCATGGGTGTCCTGTGACGTGTGTAACGTGTTGCAGACTGTGTGTGGTGCTGTCTACAGGTCACAAGGTTCAGGAGGAGGGATGGGAAGACCCCATGTCCTTGGGCAGGGCTGGGCCTGGCACTAGTGGAGACAGGCTGGACAGGTAGCTGTCGCGACGACGGTAAGTGCCGAGCACAGGGCCTGGGAATGCTCCGTGTGTGCATTTTACCGTGGGCAGAGCGCTGTCGGGGCCCGGTGTGCACCGTGCCCCTGTGGGTGTCTTGCCAAGTTCCAGGCTCTGCCCCACTTAGCTCTGCTCCCCCCAGCCCTGCTGCCCACACAAGCCACCCTGGGTTTGAGCAGACCTCACCCCCAGGTTCCAGAGCCCAACAGACACGGGTTTGAATCCTGGCTGTGCCTCCTACCTGCTGTGTGATCTCGAGCAAGACGCTTAACCTGCCTGAGCCTGTTCCCTCATTCCCTCTTCTTGGAATGTCCTCCGGAAGCCTCTCTCCCTGGCGAAGGCCTGTCCCTCAGGGCTGAGCCCAGACCACCGTGTGCTCCGGCAGAGCCCAGCTCTGGTATTTCCCTGTGCGGCACTTTGCACGGCCCCGGACACCCGAGCAGAGCCCTGCGGCGGGGTGCGGGGGTGCTCCACGGCGAGGTGTCGGCTGGGAGGGGCAGTGGCGCAGGGGAGGCTGGGCCAGGCAGGTGCGGAGACCCCCAGGCAGCAGCAGCAGCAGAGGCATCAGGGGCCGTTGGGGGATGTTCGCTCTCCCACGTGCCCCAGGTGCTCTCTTCAAAGCCTCACAGCAGCCTCTGAGGAAGGTTCTAGTATCCTCTCCATTTCACAGAGGAGGAAACCCAAGCCACTTGGCCACATAGACACAAAGCTAAACAGAGATACGCGAGCCTGGGTGCACCTGAAGCCGAAACCCACATTTTCAGCCGTTTGTGCCTGGCTGCCTGGTCACAGTGTCCCTTCCTTGTCAGGCCAAGTATGCAGGCTCCCTGCATGCCTGCCCAGAGCGGGAGAGCCCAGAGCAGGGACAGAGCAGACCAGGGGAGGAATGCCGTCCCGATGGGCCCCGTCAGAGCCTTTGGTTCCTCCCCAGCAGCCCAGACACACCCTCAGGAAGACTGCTGTGTCCTCGGGCACTTCGGGGCAGCACGAGGCCTGCCGTCCCTGCTGGGCGCGGGACCCAGCCCGGGCCTTGGCTGTGGCAGCCCCAGCCCGTGTGCAGGCAGCTTCCTTCCAGCTGCGCCCACCGAGCGCGCTGCCAGGAGTCACGCCTCACAGCGAGTGGGGACCGGCCTGTCACAGAGGCACAGGAACAGATCCCAGGGGTTCGGCATGGCCTCCTGGCTAGGAAGCATCATGGCTCAGCGCCCACGAATGTGAGCTCCCAAGTAAACGGCCTGGAATCGAATCCAGGCTGGGCCTAACACCAGCTGTGTGCGCTTGGGCCAGTCGGGTAACTTCCCGTGCCTCAGTCTCCTTAGCTGACCAGCACCCGCCTCCTAGCGTCACAGCAAGGTAAAGCCCTTGGAATACAGTGCCTGCAGGCCCTAGGCCGAGCTGGCTGCTCCTACCACCCTTATTACCTACCCACGACTTGCCCTGTGGGCATGATTTGCAGTCCAGTTCCAGCTTGCGTTAGCGCCACGTCCCCGGCGCAAGTCCCACGTCACCCACTGTTGATGAAACTCAGGTCTTCTGACAGCCAGGTTGATGCATCTCCCCTCAAGGCAGAATGATGTGGTACAAAGAGCCAGGGCACTGGAGTCAGGCCAAGTTCCGCCACGTTCCAGCTGTGTGTGGCCGTGGGTGTGGCACCTCCGCTCTCTGCAGCCTCAGTTTTCTCATCTTTAAAATGGGGACTTTGTTCCTACCTACCTCGCAGGGCTATTGTAAAGATTAAGTGAGCTTGTGCGCCTGGGGTGGGCTCTCTTCTCCTTGTTGTTATTGTACCTGGTCCCCCAGATCAGAAAGGGATGCCCGATCTCTGGCCCCTCCGGCTGGAATGCTCACCTGTGGTCACCAGGGTGTGTCAGTTGCCGAGTGAGGGTCCTGGGGTGGCCCGGCCTCTTCAGCCCCTGCACTGCGGCCAGCAGCCCCTGCCCTCACGGCTGGATTGCGGCCGAGGGCTCACCTCTCACCACCATCTCAGGAGATAATAAAAGCCTGATTCTTTTTTCCTGGTAAAATTTCAGCAGAAAGTGTACGCATCATTAAATATGGAAATCCAGAATTTTATTAGCAATCTGCTAGATCTGAACTGACGCCAATTAAACAAAAAAGATATCATTTATAAAAAGGCAGAGTTCAACTTGTATTAAATATGAAATGCAATTTTCTCCTGGTTTTGATTTATTACTGGTGGTCCATTGTTCAAAGAAGCATGTTATATTTCAATAGAGAAATATTGTTTATTCATTAATATTTTAAAACGGGCTTATTGCTGCGCGTGGCTCTCACCGAATGAAACTTATGATTTAAAACATGAATTAATAAACACATTTGAAAGTGTTAGACGAGATCACAACCTCTCATTTTTCATTTTCCTGGGAGCATATTAAATTTTTATAATTCTGCATTTACAGTTTTTTCTTTTAAATAAAGATGCAGATTCCGAATTACTCTGCTAATTTCAGGTAACCAGGAGCGAAAAGCAATATCGTGGGGACTGGTGTCAGAATCACAGAATCCCCAAGAAGACGCTCAGGTTTATTTTAGTAATATTCATAAATCAAAATAAATGAGCTTTGTGCGGGAGACAGCGTTCATGTGCGCGAGGTGCCGGCTGGAGCAGGCCCCTGCGTTGGGGCTGTCTGTGTGTGCAGGTGGCTTGAGCATGTCAGCGGTCGTGTGCACACGTGCGTGTGCTCCTGAGCCTGTGTCCACAGAAGCACACGTGCATCACCGTAGCTGCTCCAGTGTGCACAGTCTGAATGCCAAGTTCAGTTCGACGGTCAGGCATTGCTTATTGAGCACCTACTATGTACCAGACACCGTGCTGGGTACTGAGGATGCGCTGGTTACAGGGTGAGCTCCTTGCTCTTCTCCTCCCACATGGCTGCCTGAGCGATCACTCTCCCCGGGCCTGGGGCTCTTGAGTTCCCCACACTGCCCTCCGACTCCAAAAGCAATGCTTTCTATCTGCTGAGCTCCTGGGAAGT
Source organism: Lepilemur ruficaudatus (assembly GCA_963574885.1). Lineage (NCBI taxonomy): Eukaryota > Metazoa > Chordata > Mammalia > Primates > Lepilemuridae > Lepilemur > Lepilemur ruficaudatus. Next base: position 126,785 of record CAUYRT010063203.1, on the reverse strand, counting down.
GTTTGTTGATGTGCTGATGGACTGGAAGCTTAGGGGGAGAGAGAGATCTTTGTGGGATGGAGCTAAAGATGAGCTCTGCAAAGACAGGGTGAACCAGGCCAGGAGAGAGCACAGCCTGGTTAGGGGGTGATGGAGGGAGAGAGGTCCAGGAAAGGCAGTGAGGACCAGACAGCTCACTCCCTGCCCAGCCCCTGCTGAGCCCAGCTCCCTGCAGCCTCCTAAACCCCCTAGGAGGCATGTGCCGATACAAACCCATTTTACAGAGGCCTGAGAGGGAGGAGACTTGCCCAAGATCTCAGAGTCTGTAAGAAGCTTGCCTTTGGGTCTCGGTCTGAGGTCCACGCTTTCTCTAAGGAGGCCAGGGAGAGGAAGACAGTGTGCAACAGGGACCAGCAAGGCTGTGTTGCCTGAGGCGTGGGAGCTTGGGGGGTGATGGGAGCTTGGGGGAGACTGGGGGAAGCCTCCTGTAGAAGGAAGAACCCTTGGTGGTGGAGAATCAACCCCTCCCCTGACCCCAGAGGCTGGCTTAGGAAGGGAACTTGGAGAAAAGCTCAGCTAGTCTGTCCTGAGGGTGGTGGCCCAGGAAGGTCACTAGGCCCCCTGGGAAAGCTGCTCTGCTCATTCTTGTACACACGTGCAGAAGTTTTTTCCCGTGGAATTGGCAGCATTGCTTACGAGGCCCTCTTAAACTTTCCCAGGGAATGCCAAATTGTTTTCCTAAGTGGTTGTACCAATTTACACTTCCGCACATACTTGTCAACATTTGGCATTTTCAATTTTTTTCCAACCTAGTGGCTAGATAATAATATATCAATGTGATTTTAATTTCAATTTCCATGATTACTCACAAGGTTGAGCATCTTTTCACATGTCTATTAATTATTTTCATTTTCTCTTCTGTGAAGTGCCTGTTGGAACCACTTACCCATTTTTTCTTATGTTGTCTTTTGTTTTTTGTAATTAAATTGCTGGGTGTTTTAATGAACAGCAGTACAGTACTTAATTTTAAAGTAAACACTTTTTCATCCATTTATTGGTTACTGCTTCTTGTCTATGGTGTGAGGTAGGGGTCTGATCGTGCCACACCATTTATTGAAAAGTTCATCTTTTCCTTATTGACCTACAGTACTATCTCTGTCATGCTTCATGTCCACATGTGTTTATCTGTTTCCAGGTTCTTGTGGCGATTGGTTCTGTGCCAATACCACACTGGCTTAACTATCAGTGCTTCATAATTGGTCTTGATATCTGATCAATTAAGCTCCCTCACCTCGTTCTTCTTCAGGAGTGTGTTGGCCATTCTTAGACCTTTGCATTTCTGTATAAATTTTAGAATCAGTTTGTCAAGTTTGATTTAAAAAATCTGTTGGGGCCGGGCGCGGTGGCTCACGCCTGTAATCCTAGCACTCTGGGAGGCTGAGGCGGGTGGATCGCTTAAGGTCGGGAGTTAGAAAACAGCCTGAGCAAGAGCGAGACCCTGCCTCTACTAAAAATACAAAGAAATTAATTGGCCAACTAAAAATATATAGAAAAAAAAATTAGCCGGGCATGGTGGCGCATGCCTGTAGTCCCAGCTACTCGGGAGGCTGAGGCAGGAGGATCTCTCGAGCCCAGGAGTTTGAGGTTGCTGTGAGCTAGGCTGACGCCACGGCACTCTCGCCCAGGCCACAGAGTGAGACTCTGTCTCAAAAACAACAAAACAAAACAAAATCTGTTGGGATTTTAATTGAGATCACATTGAATAAATAAAGTTAAAATTGATGTCTTTAAAATATTGAGTTTTTGAGTCCATGAACAAGATATCCACCTTCATTTATTTAGATCTTTTAAAAATATCTCTCAATGAAGTTTTATACTTTTCTCCATCAAAATCCTTGGGCTTCTTACTCCCTCACACGAGGTCTCTCCGTATTAAAACTCAAACTTCTCTTTGTCTAAACTGTCTCTGTCTGGGCCGTGCCCAGGGCTCTGGTCCTTCGCAACATAGAGTCCCCCCGAGTGGGGTGCCGCCCTCTGAGAAGGAAGTGTCTTGTCCTGGGCTGGGAAGTCAGTCCTTTCTTCTTCCTCACTCTCCCTCACCTTCCTCCCTCTTTCCCTCTCTCCCTCCCCCTTCCTTCCTTCCATTCTTCCTCCCTTCCCTCCTCCTGGCTTTTTTTTAATTAGTAAACTTTATTTTTCAGAGCAGTGTTGAACGAAACGTACAGAGAGCTCCTACACGCCCCCGTCCCACGCACGACAACCTCCATCACTATCAACACGCCCCACGCAGAGGACAGCTGTTGCAGGCGATGAAGCTTCATTGACACATCATTATCAGTCAGAATCCAGAGCTTACCTAAGGGTTCACGTTGGTGTGGGACATTCCATGGGTTTTGACAAACGTGCAGTGACATGTACCCGCCATTAGAGCACCGCACAGAGCAGCGTCCCTGCCTACAAGCCCTCCGCGCTCTGCCGTTCATCTCTCCCTCCCCCGACCCGCGTCAACCGCTGGCACTTTTATAGTCTCCATAGTTTTGTCTTTTCTAGAATTTCATACAGTAGAAATCATATGGTTTACAGCCTTTTCAAATTGGCTTCATTTACTTAGTAATATGCATTTAAGTTTCCTCTGGATTTTTTTTTTTCATGGCGCGATAGCTCATTTCTTTTTAGCACTGAATATAATATTCCATTGTCTGGATATACTACACTTTATTTACCCATTCGCCTACTGAAGGACATCTTGGCTGATTCTAAGAGTGGGCAATTATGAATACAGCTGCTATAAACATCTGGGTGTGGTTTTTGTGTGGACCTAAGTTTTCAATTCACTTGGGTAAATATCAAAGAGTGTGATTGCTGGACTGTACGGTAACAGTGCATCTAGTTTTGTAAGAAACTGACAGTCTTCCCAAGGGGTGGTACCATTTCACATTCCCACCTGCAGTAAATGAGAGTTCCTGTTACTCCACATCCTCGCCCGCATTTGCTGTTGTTGGTGTTGCGGATTTTGGCTGTTGTAGTGGTATCTAGCGATACCAAGACGTACCTACTAGAGATTGTTTTATTTGTTTTAGTTTTTAATCCTCTAATGACACATGCTGTTGAACATCTTTTCATTTGCTTCTCTGCCCTCTGTATATCTTCTTCAGTGAGACGTCTATTCAGGTCTTTTGCCCATTTTTTAATTGGGTTGTTTGTTTTCTTACTGTTGAGTCTTAAGAATTCTTTTTATATTTTGGGTAACAGTCCTTTATCAGATGTGTCTTTTGAAAATATTTTCTCCCAGGCTATGGCTTGTCTTCTCATTCTTTTGACAGTGTCTTTAGGAGAGCAGGAAATTTTAAATTTTAATCAAGTCTGGCTTATTAATTCTTTCTTTCATGGATGTGCCTTTGGTGTTGCATCTAAAAAGTCATCACCATATCCAAGGTCATCTAGGTTTTCTCCTATGTTTTCTTCTAGGAGTTTTACAAATCTTGCATTTTACACTTATGTCCATGATCCAATTTGAGTTAATTTTTATGAAGGGTGTAAAGTTTGTGCATAGATCATATTTTTGCATGTTGTTCCAACACGATTGCTGGAAAGATTCTCTTTGTCCATAGTATTGCCTTAGCTCTTCTGTCAAAGATCAGTTGACCATACTTATGTGGGTCTGTTTCTGGGCTCTCCATTCTGTCCCATTGATCTATTTTTTAATCCTTCCATCAATACCACATTATCTCGATTACTGTAGCTTTATAGTAAGTCTTGAAGTTGGGTGGTGTCAGTGCCCTTTGTTCTTTTCCTTCATTATTGAGTCAGTTGGTCTGAGTCTTTTGCCTCTCCATACAAGTTGTAGGATCAGTTTGTCTATATCTACCAAATATCACGCTGATTTTGTCTGGGTCGTTTCGAATCTATAAATCAAGTTGGGAAGAACTGGTATCTTGACAATACTGAGTCTTCCTATCCATGAACATGGAGTACCTCTCCATGTATTTAGCTCTTCTTTGATATCTTTCATCAGAGTTTTGTGGTTTTCCTCATCTAGATCTTATACATATTTTGTTAGATCTATACTTAAGTATTTTATGTTTTTGAGTACTAGTGTAAATGGTAATGTGTTTTTAATTTCAAATTCCACTTGTTCATTGCCATTCTATAGTGATCTGTGGTGATGCCCCCTTTTTTGTTTTTTATATTAGTAATTTATGCCTTCTCTCTTTATTTCTTAGCCTTTCTAGAAGTTAATCAATGTTATTGATCTTTTCAAAGAAACAAATTCTAGTTTTGTTGATTTTCTCTGTTGAGTTTTTGTGTTCAATGTCATTGACGTATGCTTTAATTTTTATTATTTCTTTTCTTATGTTTATTTTGGATTTAATTTGCTCTTCTCTTTCTAATTCCCTAATATGAAAACTTAGATTATTTATTTTATTTTAATTAATTAACTAAGTACTTTATTTATTGAGACAGGGTCTTGCTCCATTGCCCAGGCTAGAGTGCAGTGGCATCATCACAGCTCACAGCAACCTCAAATTCCTAGGCTCAGGCGATCCCCCTGCCTTGGCCTCCCAAAGTGCTAGGATTACAGGCATGAGCCACTGCCCCCAGCCAGATTATTGATTTTGGATCTTCTTTTCTACTATATATATTCAAAGCTTAAATTTCCATGTAAGCACTGCTTTGTCTGCATCCCACAATTTTGGGGAACTTGTATTTTCAGTTTTATTTAGTTGAAAATATTTTTAAATTTCTCTTGAGATTTCTTTTCTTTGACCCATGTGTTATTTAATCTCCAAGTATTTTGGAATTTTCCAGCAATCTTTCTGTTATTAATTTCTAGTTTAATTTTACTGTGGTCTGAGAACAGACTTCGTATGATTACTATTCTTTTAAATTTGTGAAAGTGTGTTTTACGACCCAGAATGTGGCCTATCTTGATGAATGTTCCATGTGAGTTTGAAAAGGGTATGTAATCTGCTGTTGTTGTATCAAGTAATCTATAGATGTCAATTATATTTGGTCGATTGATGGTGCTGTTGAATTCAACTATATCCTTACTGATTTTCTGCCTGATAAAACTGCCCGTTTCTGATAGAGGGGTGTTGAAATCTGGAATTATGACAGTGGATTCATCTGTTTCTCCTTACAGTTCAATCAGTTTTTGCCTCACGTATTTCGATGCTTTGTTGTTAAGTACATACATGTTAGAGATCATTATGTCTTCTTGGAGAATCGATTCCTTTGTCATTATGTAATGCACCTCTTTATCAATAATTTTCCTTGCTCTGAAGTCTTCTCTCTCTGAAATTAATACAGCTACTCCTGCTTTTTTGATTAGTGTCTGTATATCTGTCTCCAACCCTTTACTTTTAATCTCTATATATTTTTATATTTAAAGTGGGTTTCTTGTAGACAACATATATTGGGTTTTGTTTTTGACCTACTCTGACAATCTCTGTCTTTAAATTGGTATATTTAGTGTATTTAGACATTGACCAGTGGAGGTTCGTGTTCATGGATTTCTTCTCCAGTAAGTTGTGATCCTCTGTATTTGCCCATCTGTCTCTCCAACTGGGGGGCAGTCATTTGCCCTGTGACCTCACTTCCCTGACTAATCTAAGAAGAGCTATTGGATTTTCAGTTCAGCACTTTACTTGTTGTTAGGATGGGGTGGCAACATCTGAGCTCCTTACCTGCTTGGCCAGAAGCTGGAAGTCCCTCCGGGTTGTCTTGCTTTCCATCACACACACACGATCTCACACCACGCACACACACACACATCAGTGTTCTGTACATACTGTTTTCAACTTCCCCTCCCCCTGCTTTTTTTTCCCCTAAGAAGTACGTCCTGAATGTCTTTCCACGTTTCTACCTAGACACTCACTGCGATCTTTGGTGTTGGCTTCGTGGGACTCCGTGGCAAGAGCTGTGTCCTCATCTCACTGATCTCCTGCTGGTGGACATGTATGTTGACAGTTCACCGCTCTTCCCTGCAGTGATCCAGAAACATCCTTGAACAGCAGTCACTAAGGACACATGCCATCATTTCTATAGGACAAATTCGTAAAAGTAGAGTCGCTCAGATAAAGGACATATGCATTAAAATTTTGAGAAACACCCAAATCTCCCCCAAAAGGCTGTCCTGGTCTGTAGCGTGTGCTTCTCAGGCAGCCTGGCTCTTTGGCACGGCAGAGTTGGGGTGGCAGGTAGGCTGTCACGGCTGTGAGCCCCCCACCAGCTGTCCTCGGGGGCTCAGCTCAGATCTCTTCCTCACCACTACAGCAAGTTTTGCCCCAAGTTGTCAAACCCCTTCAGCTGGGCCTTCTTGGCCTCAACCTCATCTGGATGAGCGAATCTCCCTTGGTACTGATATGCTGGAAAATGCTCAGAAATTTTCCTATGATGATAAGAAGAGAAATAATAGCCAGTGGTGACCCAGTGATGATTTCTTACGGCCAGGTCCTGGGCTGGTCCCTTGGTGAATATAGTCTCCTTTGGGCTTACTAGCGCCATCTTGCAGATGAGCAAACCATGCTTAGAGAAGGGGGCTTCTTGCCTGAGAGCCCACAGGCGGGAGTGGTCCTGGTGCACCCACCTCCAGCTGGTGCGCTTAACTGTTCCATCGTCGTATCTTCTCTGGGCCTCCACTGTGGCGAGAGGTCAAGGATGCTGACTTTAGCATCCTCACAGGCTGGTGAGGACCAAGGGAGTAAGAGTCTTTCGAGCTCTAAGACGCATGTAATGTGTGCAGGTCAATGTCATGGACTGGTTTGAGATCAGTGTTCAAGTGCAGCCTGGAGCTTCCTGGCTTTGCCTACGAGATGCCCAGAGTGGGTGCTCCAGGGCCAGATGATGGCTCAGTAAGAACAGGCCGTGTTCAGGGGCGAGTCTATCTGGGCTTGTGGGGCCTGTCCCAGGAGGCCAGGTTGCCCCTCACACCACTGCAGCCGGAGATGGGTGTGCCAGGCCATGTGACGATGGTGGCTTCCTTCCCTTTACTTTCTAAGTTAAATGGAACCTGGGCCTGCTCCCTGGATGCCCAGTCCCCTCTTTCAGGGACTCCCTCCTGCCTCCCAGAGGACCAGGTGGGTGTGATGCCCGTTGGGCTCCAGCTGGGCGTAAGCTGAGCCCCAAACTCTCTCTTCCTCCCACCAAGGAAGTTCCAGCTTCATTCCTTGTTTGTCCTGATGCTCCAACAAAGACCCAGGGAAGTGGGGCAGGGTTCAAGTTTATTCTGGAAATGCCAAGAAGGTATTAACTCCCCCTGGGAGGTCAGACCAGGCTCCTATACTCAGAACCAAGACTTCTGGTTGCCATGAAGAGGGAATCATTCACCTTTTGTGGTGCACTGACTTGGGTAAACATTCAAGCAGGTTGCCTTGTCACCACCATCATCATCATCATCATCACCACCATCTTTACCATCACCATCATCATCCTCACCACCAGCAACACCATCATCACCACCATCCTCACCATCACCACCACCATCATCTCACCACCACCATCATCCTCATCACCATCATCCTCACCATCACCACCATCACCACCATCATCACCACCACCATCACCATCATCCTTAACGTCATCATTACCTGTTTACCACCATCAGCAGCGGTGTCACCATCAGCGCTGTCACTGTCATCAGTATCTCCACCACCATCACCACCATCATCAACGCTGACTTTTTCCAGGCCCAGTTCACGATCTGCCCCTCCATTCTGGCCGCACTGTCACAGTGTAACACTCCAGTGCCCGTGTGACCCCCTCTTCAACCCTGATCCTTAACAGTCTCGACTCCAGGTATTGTCCATCTCTGCTGTCACCCTCAAAACTTCTCCACCACGGAGACCTTCACAGCTCCCTCCTCCCTGCCACTCCCCCATCCTCCTCACCTCCCAGTGCAAGTCTGTGCGCCCCAGCTCTGCCGGCGAGGGCTGGGGAAAGCAAGAGGCATTCATTTACTACCCACATTCCTACCAGGAGTCTGTTCCAGGCAATCTCGGCCTTTTCTATCACGTTCTCAACATTTTTCCAGCCTCCGTTCGCTGCTCCGTTCCGAAGCTACTTCCACATTTTCCGGGCGTCTGTCGCAGCGGCGTCCCCCCGCCAGCTGCCCAAATCTGCGTTCCTTTCTGTTGCCGCTGTAACAAAGTCCGCCCACCACAGCTCCCTGCTCTGTTTCCCCCCCGCTGCACCTGCCTGCAGACCCCTGGCCCCGGCTGGATCTGGCTGTCTGTGTCCCCCGCGCCTAAGCCCCGGGAACCCACGGAGCCTGCACCTGCCTCTGGTGAGGCCAGAGGTCTGAGTCCCGGGTGAAGCGCTCCCAGCTGTGTGACCTCAGGCTGGACACAGGCCCCTCTGAGCCTCGGCTTCCTCATCTGTGAAATGGGAATAACGATGTCACCCTTACAGTGCATTGGGAGGGTTACATGAGATCACGGATGAAGAAATCCTGGCGTGTATCTAGGTGGCAGGCGGCAAGGCTGGCTCATTCATTCACGCGTGCATGTGTTCAGTATGCACCGAGAGCCCATCTGCGCTGGGCGCTGGGCACAGGGCAGCCAGCACGGCAGGCCTGGCCCTGCCCGCTCCCCCAGCCCACGGCGCAGCTGGAGCAGCCTCCGCGGGCCCTCGGGCTGCCCTCCCTGGCTGCGCTTGTCTGCATCTCCTGTCGGTCTGGCGGGTTTGTCCCTTTGTCACCCTTCCCTTGTCTTTCCACCCTCCTGCCTTAGCCTCTGTCTCGCTGCCGCGCACGAGCCCTCCCGGGCACCGGAGGGAAAGCTGGTGCCTGCTGGGCTGTCCCCCTGCACTTACTGAAAACCTTCCTGTCTCTGAACCTTATAGAAACGCCGTTTTCATTTTCCCTTTGAATTGTGGATTGAGAAAAAAATGTGTGGCCCGTACACATTTTCCTCTGTCAGGGTGTCATTTGCCTGGGAGTCTGGGTTGGAGCAGGTGATTAGGAGGCATGTTTGCTTCCAGGTCACTTCCAAATTGAACTCAGGTCCTCAGAGGAGGTGGGACGGAGTAGCTGGGCAGGAAGGGGCTGTGGGAGGAAGGGGCCCCAGTATTGGGGAAACGGAGGCCCAAAGATGACGAGGTCATTGGCCAGTAAATAGTGCATTGAGAACTTGAGCCCAATGTGGGACGAAACTTAAACGTGGCCTCATCCCACGTGCTGGCCCAGGGCACATCTGTCATTGTGGTGCCAGCAGCAGCGACATGGTTCTGGGCGCCCTCCTAGTGGGCACTGAGCTCGTCCAGGCGAGAGCGGCTTAAATTCCACAGTAACTCTGGGGCTCAGGAACTGTGTTTGGCCATTTATGATCCAGGAAACTGAGGCCCAGAGAGGCTAGGTGGCTGCCCCACCCTGCCACCCACGCCTGAGATGCGGGGGTGAGAGAGCAGGGTGCTGTCGCCCTATCGAGTGGTGGGTGAAGCTGGCTCCCCAAGGACCCCACCCCACGGGCCTTCCTGCTGCCCAGAGCCAGGCTCTGACCCACTGTGGAAGCTGGAGGGTGGAGGTTCCCTGGGGACCAGGCCTGGGAAGGGCAGTCTGGGTCTGGGTCTGTCCTGCAGGTGGCTCCCTGCATGGCCTCACGCAGTCTCTGGCCCTCTCCTTCCTTGGTGAGGGCAGGGCAGCAAGATCACCTTCCACCTGAGGGCTTTGGGAGCCATCGAGGGTATAAGCAGGAGAGCACCAGGTGTCCTGGACAGTTAGGAGTCCAGGAGACCTGGACTGTCCTGGACAGTCACGGGTCACATGGAACAGAGGAGGTGAAACTGGGTGATCTCCCTGGTCCTGGAGAGAAACGATGAATCAGGCAGTGGCTACAGGGAGGGAGGAAAGGGGTGCTGGTGACGTGGGGGCTCGGTTCTCAGCCTTGGCTACACACTGAGAGCTTCTGGCAGTTCTGAGCCTGGGCACTGGCATGTGTGAGAGCCGACCTGGTGAGTCCAACATCCGGGCCGGTGGGGGGGCCGGGGCACAAGCCGGCTGACGGGCTCCACTGTGCTTGGGTCAGACCCGGCCCTGGCTTCCAGCGGAGCTGCTCTCTGCCTGCTGCCCAGTGGTGTGGCTTCTGCGACTGGGGACAGGCGAGGTCCTCAGGGAGGTGGAGACGGGCAGGCGGGTGTGGGTGGAGCCTCCGTGGACGGGGCGGTGCAGCGGAGGCGTGGGGCTGTGCGGCAGGCATGGCCCGTGTGGCCACGGCCTTGGGCAAGGACAGCTGGGGTGAAGGGCCCGCAGCTGAGTCTAAGCCTGAGCCAGACCCAAGAGTGGGGACCCGTCTGCTACTGCCCCGCTGACCACCCCTGCCCCAGTCACCGGGGCAGCTTTCCAGGCTCCCATGGAGAGGGGTGGGCAGGCCCTGCTGTGAGGCGGGGCCGACACCTCTGCCCAGAGCAGGTCCTGCGGCTGATCCCCCCACAGTCTCGCATGCTGCAGGCAGACGGGATTTCCTGGGAGACAGTGTCAAGCGTAGGGAATGTTGGGGACGGGGACCATCTCTCTGTGGGCTGAGCGCAGGCTGGAGGAGAGGCTGGGCCTTCGACGGCGGGCGTCTTCGCCCTGAGCCCACAGACTTTCTCGACTTCGGATTTACAAATTGAAAATCATTAATAATTCTAACCAGGCGGTGATAAATCTGAGATCTCTCTCGATGAACCCAGACAGCATTTCATAAATCAAAAAGATTACTTAGGAATTTTTTAAAATCTGACGTCAAAATGTCATGGTTACTAATGGTTTCGGTAGATCTCGTGCGGTGATGTATCATTTATCTGCGCTACATCTCAGATGTGACACCAGGGGCAGAAATGGGATGTCTTTTAATATCGTGAATACATTTCAGCCCATAATAAAGGTATTAACAACTTCTTGGTGCGATTCCTTCCGGAGCTGGGGGTCTGATTTAATGCCATTGTGACAGCAGCCCCGCCCCGTCACTCCCCAAACTTCCCAAGGCCCTGTGAGGCCCTGGAAAATTCTCGAGGGGCTGAGAGAGGGCAGCAGCCCCCAGCCCCATAAGGAACAGGCTGGGTTGCTCAATCCAGCTCCTGCCCACAGGGGTGAGACCCTGAGGCACCCGTCATGCTCTCCAAGAAAAGGGTAGAAACCGTCTGATTATAAGCAGCAATAATCGTAACTCCTATTAACTGAGCACTTACTACATACCAGGCAACGTAATTCACAGATTCCTCACCGCCGCGCTGGGTTTCACCACTGTCTCTCTGCAGCCCAAAGCCCAGCGGGCCCCACTCCTGCCTCTCTGCCCCAGCTCCCCAGCTGGCTCCTCCGGGCAGGACGCTGGGTCTCTTTCCTGCTCCTTGAACACCACCAGGCAGGCACGTCCTGCCTCAGGGCCTTTGCACTTGCTCGCTCTCTGTCTGGAACAATCTTCCCCAGGTAGCTGTGTGGCTCCCTCCCTCCATCTCGTCTTCTAGAGGGGCCTGCCCGCCCTACGCCTCATTCAGTCCTGCAACCTGTCCCCCCATCCCGCTCCCCTCCCTCAGTCCCCACGTGGCTTGTCTGCTGCCCGCGTGTTTGGTGTCAGCTCAGGGAGGGCTGGGAGCCCTGTCTGTTATTCACTGATGCTGAGAGCCCCGCACGCTGCCTGCGGCAGGCGCAGTGAGTGGTTGAAAGGTCGTGTTACAGAGAGGAGACCTGGGCCCAAAGCCACACAGCCAGGGAGAAGCGGAGCCAGGCTTCCCCTCACTGCACCAGGAGTGTCAACCCTGGGAGGGAGGCTCTGGGACAGCCCTGGCCGGGCAGAGCCAGGCTGAGGGAGGCCTGGGCTAGTCCCTCCTGTGCCTGATTGTCCTTGGTGTTCACACCAGCCCACGGTCACCCTAGAGGTCAGAGAGGCGACCTCACCTGCCCAGGGTCACACAGTTGTGATTCTGGGGCAGGAGTGACAGACAGAAGGGCCCTGGTAGTGGAGCCCCGTTCCGCTCTGGGCCTGGAGCAGGGCACGCCTGCCCATAGCTCCGGCGGTGGCCCAGTGCAGGGCGTGTGGGGCTGCAGGGCGTTTCTATCCTGGCTCCGCACTCTGTCTCTGTGGCCCCTTCCCTCTAGCCACACTGGCCATCTCACCTCGCGCTTGCAATCCCTATGCCGGGACTCACTCCCGGGCACTGGGTTGGCTGCGCAGCCCTCGTGCGCCAGGAGGCCACTCGGCTCCTTATGGCACGCGGCTCCCTCCCCTATTCCCCTGTACCGCCATCGGGCATGCTCCACGTTTCTATCTCTTGTGTTCAAAGTCTCCCCAGGAGAATGTCAGCTCTGTCCCCCGCTGCATCCCCAGCACCCAGGGAGCTCCTGGCGGGAGCTCCACAAATATTTGTCTAATGAATGAGATTGTCGACTGCATGATGAAGCAGGGAGGCGGGATGCTGCCCGTTTCCTTCCTCTCCACCCACCCCAAGCCGTGGCCCCGCTGTGGCCTTGCTAGCACCCGGTGGTCCCGGGACAGGGCAGGCACAGACCTGGTTTGAGTTCTGCCTCTGCCTCTGTCAAATCCGCCACCCCACCCTTGTGAGCCTCAGTTTCTTTGTAGAGTGGGGCTAGTGACCCCTTCACCAACGCTTACTGAGCATGTGCGTGAGCCGGGCCCTGCGCCTCCTTCCCAGGTTTGTTGAAGGACTACTGAGGGGTCCGGGCAGAGGCTCAGGGACGATCTGGCTGCCAAAGGGTGACAGGGGCCAGCCTCGCCCGGCCCTCAGCTCTCCGGGCCCCACGCCAAGCATGCGCTTCTCCCGCTCTGTCTTGGTGCTGCTGCCTGGGGGCGGGCCATGTGGCGGCCCCCTCTGCACCAAGGTCACGAAGGGGCCGGCAGCAGCGGGGTCTCCCCACCGCATTCCCACCCCGTCCTGCTCGGGGCCCGCAGGAGGTGAGCCTGTCACATTCGGCGCTTTTATTTCCCACAATTGCTCCAGCCTCTTGGAGGAGCTGCTACTCACAAATCTAATCCACCCCAGGCGGAGAGCGAAAATCAATGCCTGCTAGAAAGTTCCCCACGGAAAACTAATTGGTTCTCCTGGAAAGTTCTTTAACCACAATAGGCTCTGGCATCTCCCTGGGCCCAGCCCCCTTTGCCCAGGGCTCGGGCGGGGTGGGGGGCAGCTGCCAGGTGGACTGAGGGGCACAGAGGCTGGTTTCTCGGGCTGCTCGCCCAGGCCTGGGGACAGAGCGGTGCCAGGCGGAGCTCAGAGCCACAGACCTGGGCTCAAGTCCAGATTCACCACTTCCTGCTGGCTGCCGCTGGGCAAGTCACTTCACCTTTCTGAGCCTCAGTTTCCCCTTTTGGAAAATGGGGCTATCAAGAGTGCTCACCCTACGGGATCAGGTGGGATCGTATGAACAGATGCCACGCACGATGCCTGGTCGGTGACGGCCTCTCAACTGAAAAGGCTGAGTGCACCCCCAGAGCCTCTCTGTCAGACCAGAGGGCGGGGCCCCGGGCTGCCTCTGCAAATAATGGTTATTCTAGCAGTTTCCGTTCAAGGAGTGCTTCCTGTGTGCCAGGGGCTCACTCTGTGCCGTTTGACTCAGTGCTCCCAGCAGCACACGGGTGGCTGTGGTTACCTCTCCCATCTTGCAGATGAGGAAACTGCAGCTCCGGAAGGTGGGGGACTTGATCCTGGGCCACACAGCCGGGAGTTGCCGACCACAGGGGGCCGGGAGCCAGTCCGGGGCTCTTCCCGTTGCCCCGCGCCTCCATGGGCCCACGTCCTCCCGGAGGATCGGCCGGCTCCCGTCACGGCCGCTGGGCCCTGCCTGGCGACTCTAACCCTCCCTGAGGTGACATCTATATAAATATTGTTAATGGCCCGAACATAATGTTAAGTCAGGTTTTACTGGACTCCCTCGTCCAGCCTGTGGATTTATGGTGACAGGATTTGAGGTAAATGTTTATTGGCCCAAGTGAGACCTGGGCCCTCCTCTCCCTGGACGGCCGCCCCCCGGGGGTGCCCAGGGGCCCTCGGTCCACCTGTCGGGAGCACGCCGGGATAAATCTCATCGAATGAAATATTTATTAATTTTGTTAACCGGTGTTGATCTCATAAATTACGCTGACTTTTTCATGAAATGGTTATTAACATCCGTGGTGCCGTGTTAATGGCTTATTGACCAAATATGGGATAATTAGGCCCAGGGAGCGTGGCCTGGCTGACCTGCGAGAGGCCAGTTTGGCCAAGATCACACCAGCGACCTGTTTTACATCACAGCTGGGGCTGTGGGGAGATTCTGGAGCCTAGGCCTCAGAGAGGGGGGTTCTTAAGGGGGCTCCTGGCATGGGCCACTCCCATCCCTGCCCTGGCCTGGCCTGGAAGCCTCCCCGAGTGTGGCCAGGTCTGCACCCAGCAAGGGAAGGGGAGCACCCCCAGGACAGGCCCTGGACCCCATCCTGTCCCAGCTCTGGAAGCTGGTGCTACCAGGGGCAGAGGAGGAGACAGGCTCAGAGGGTGGCCATGGAAGATGGCACTGCCCAGGCTGGTCCGGCCACATCCCAGGTCTGCCCCACCTGCTCCCGCAGGTGCTGGTGAGGGGAGGAGCCTGAGCCTCGAGAGCAGGACAGTTCTCTGCAGAGAGAGGGCCCTGCTGGACCCGGAACGGAGGGCTGGAGGCAGAAGGATGAGCTCACCCTGGGTTCTTTGCACCGGTGTGCATGGCTGTGCTCCCAGGCACATGTGCATGGCCTGGACGTTTGCATTTGGCCACATGCGCGTGACAGGGTCTCTTTGTGAGGCTCTGGGCCCAGCACACGTGTGTGCAGAGTGGTGCTCGCACCTGGCCCAGCCTCTCCGTGCTGCCTCTCAGGCAGCTGGCTTTCTGGCTGGCCCCAGGTTTCGGAGGCTGGGACAGAGGAGCCACCTGGGGTGCCGTGCTCTTAGGGGCTCCCACAGCCACCCCTCAACTGCCACTGCTCCTGTGCCCTGTGCCCCCAGGTGGGACCCAATGCGAAGGAGGAGGAGGGTGTCTCAGACCTGGAGCCACTCTAATGAATGCCGCTCAGAAGGTCATTCTGCGGCACGTGCACCCCACAGGGTCAGGTCTTCACTCCTTTTCAGGTGGGGCATTTGCTGTTCGACCCAGAGACACAGCCAGGGAGCTGCGGCTATGCGGGGCATTCTGGCGATGCCCCATGAGCCCGCAGAAAGCCACCCCGCTCCCCCCACCCTGGGGATCCTGCCAACCGTGTGTGTCCACGGGACTCGGCCCCGGCCGGAGCTGAGTGGACCAGGGTTGGACAACTAACGTCCCCCCGGCCAATCTGCTTCTCTCCTGGGAACGCGGATGGAGGCCGAGACGCCATTCAGGCTCTGCCAGCGGGTGCGTGGAAGACGCGCACTTGGCACGTGAGGGGCCACGGTCCGCTGGTGAACACAGAGATGCAGGGGGGCGTCTGGGGATGGGAGACAGAGAGCACCGGGGGAGCGGCAGGGGGAGCCCTGGGGGCCAGGGCGAGGGGGCCGCCTGGGAGAGGTGCCTGTGGCTGCACCCCTGGCTGCAGGGGCCCTGCCTTCCCTGGCGCTGGTCTGGTCACCATCAAGGGACAGCGCTGGGGATCCCTCGAGGGCTCCAGTGCTGGAAGGTGCTGGCAGGGGCACTGTGCTGAGAACTTCAGCTGCGGTCGGAGGCCAGGCGACAGTGTGGGGCGCGGGCAGCTGAGTGGCCGTCTCCCCCCTCACCCACTTCCTCTTCCCCATCAGGGGTCCGTGGCATTTGATGCCCAACCCAAGCACAGCCCCACGTGAGACGTCACTGTGGCTGGCAGGGCTGCAGCCCCTGTTCACAAACTTGGCGTTCCTGTTCTAATGCGGAGCGCTACGGCAGCGTGCGGCGAGGACAGCCTCACCCCCATCTGCTGGGCATAGCCGGGCCGACGGGCCTGAGCCACGCCACGGTGCCTGCGTCAGGGCTTGGCGCCGGCAGGGGCTTTCTAGAGCTTCACATCTTGGCTCAGCTCTTTCCCTCAGAGGAGCCATGACCCCGTCTGTCCCGGGAGGCTCTTCGCGCCCTCACTGTCCCCTGCAGTCACCCCACATCGTTCCTTCCGGAACTGGGCCCGGCGCTGGCGTCTGTGTTTCTTCATTCTTGGGCTGCTTCTCCCACCGGACTGCAAGTGCCTTGAGGGCAGGATGAGTGAAGGGGCTGTCCTGTGGATCCTTCTGGAATGTGTCTCTACAGTTGCTGACAGCGAATCACTTCTGCCCTTGTAAAGGGTCCCTTCTCCCTCCCTCCTTCCCCGCCGCCTGCCCTGTGCCCCCTTTCCCCAGGACCTCTCTCTACGTCCCTTCCCAGCCCCAGCGGGGCCTGTCCCGCCTGCAGGCAGCAGCGTCACTGCCGCCTCCTTAGGTCTCCGGTGCTCGGTGCTCGCTGCCTCCTCTCCACCTGTGGCACCTCCAAACCTGCACCGACGTGTCTACTGTCATCGTTGCTGCTTTCTGTCTCCCTCACTGGCTTGCGTGCTTGCCAGGGCCGGGCTGGGTGTCCGCCAGGGCCAGGCCCTCAAGGAACGTTTGTTCAATTGGGGAACGAACTTGTCTGAAGTCGCCCAACCACTCAGAGCTGAGCCGGGTTGAGCACCGGGCCCCTCTCCCCATGGCCCTTGCTGCTACCCTGCTGCCCTCCCTGCTGTGTGTCTCAGACGTTTTTATCGCGCATGTGCACTGGCGACAAGCGTCCTTTGGCGACATTTGAACAGTAGCCCACGGGCTCTTTGCCTTTCCGCAGGCACCCCCTGCCAGGGCGGCGCCGGCCCACAGGTGCAGAGCAGGCCCGATGCCAGCAGGTGCAGGCGGCGCCTGGGCTGGGTTCCTCCAGCTGTGCCTGCGTGTCTGGCCCCTCCTCACCCCTCCCAGCCTCTGCCCAACAGTCGCTCGGCAAATCTGAACCCGCCACCCGGCAGCCACTCTTGAGATTCTGGGAGCTGGCTGCTCCATCCCTGGTGGCCGCCCCTCCCCAGGTTAAGGACCTGCTTTTCTAAGCTCCTGCAAGGACGAGCTCCAGGAGATGGATGAGAGCGAGATCTTCAGGTTTGTCTCCCGGCTCTGCCGCTTACCCCTGAGGCCTTGGGCAGGGCCTCTCACCTCCTGAGCCTCAGTTTCCTCCTCTGTAAAATGGGCTTACCTCCCCCAGGAGCCCTACACAATGAAATAATCTACATATTGGCCGGGGCCAGGCCAGCACATGGCAGACGTCCAGTGACCACAAGCTCTGAATTAGCCCAGAGGGAGAGACCGGTGCCAGGTGCCACCCCAGCCTGGGTGTCCGGGTTGGGGAGGGACCACTGTAGTTCCCTAAGGGAGGTCTAGCTCCCTTGTACGTTGAAATGGAGGGGAACTGTCCCCAGTTGACCGGCGTTGCTCTGAGCAGAGACAGGTGTCCCTGTTTGGCAGGACAGGCTGTTTGTGACTGTGACACAGACATAGCCCTAGGTATCTTTGAAACGCCCCAGATTGGAAGATAAATGTGCTCGCCCAGCTCTGAGGGACAACAGTTTATCTGGCTTCATAGAGAATTTTATGTTTTTTGGTGCTTTTCTATATTTTCCAAATTTTCTAATAGGAACGAGCTCTCGGGACTGGGGGAAACCGATCCAAGTGATAGAAACAAACGTTTCCCTCCTCCCAGATCAGCTCGGGGTCCTGCCTGGGGCCGTGACGCCTGGCACCCTGTGCCTGTCCACATCTGCTCCCTGGGCATGGCTGGCCCCTGTCCCCACCCAGGGCCTGGATCTCAGCTGCCAACACCCCTGAAGGTGTGCGCACACCTCAGTGCCGTCACCTCCAGCAGGGGCTCCGTGTCCTGACTCTGGCCCTGGAGGCCACCGCTTCTCTTTGGGTGACATTTAACCAGCCTGGAGAAGAGGCGGCCCCCCCACCCCCGCCTTTGCCAGAGACAGGAATGAGAATTTTAATGAGGGTTTATTTTTAATAAAGGTTAATAAAATTAAACTAAATTAAATTAATAAAGTCCAATATTTGCCCAGCCGTGCGTCAGGCCAGGGCGTGCTCAGAGGCCCGGGGATTAAGCTCTGTCTGTGCTCCTGGGTGGGGGAGGAAGGCGGGGAGGAGGGACGCCGGGGCCGGCTGCAGGGACAGGCCCTAGGGTCTTGGGGCCCTAGAAGGCGACGCCCCACTTCTCCCCACCGGTCTCGGGGGTGCTGGGGAGAGGGATGGTGAAGCCCTGGTGTCCCCACAGAGTCCGGCTCCTCCTGAAGCCCCCGTGCCCCTGTAGAGCTGACTGGCTCCTGACTCCGGTACTCAGGCCCTTCAAAGCCCCTTGGGTACTGGGTTCTGCCCTGAGATTCGCATAAATTATTCCCTGCAATCCCTCTTCAGCCCCCCAGCCAAGGGGAGGTAACACCACGCCCATTGCACAGGGCAGGAAACTGAGGCTCGGGAGGTGAAGACCCTCGTTATCTCCACCAAGCCCCCCGTGATTGAGTACAAACATGCTGATGCCTCCTGCCTCTGTGCCCGCGCACAAGCCGAGCCCTGGGCCCGGGAGGTCCTCCCTGCCCTCCGGACACCGATGTCCCCAGCATGCCCTGGGCACTCACTCCTCAGGGCCAGAGAGGCCTTGGGCTTTATCTAGGCGTCTCCTTCAGTCCTCACAGCACCTCCGGGAGCAAGGTCTATTAACATTATTCCCGTTTTGGAGACTGGGAAATTGAGGCCCAGAGAGGTGACATCACGTGTCTAAGGCCCAGAGATGGGATGGGATGGACATGAAGTCCTCCATTGTCCTCCTCTTTCCAGCATGGGTGGCTCAGTGCCCTAGGGGGGATCCTTGCACACTGACTTGGGCTGTGCCACTCACTTGCTATGTCACCCAGGGCCCATGCTATCCCCTTTCAGAGGCTCAGTGTCTTCATCTGTGAAATGGGCATAATAACCTCACGGGTGGGTTAAGGATCGAGTGTGACGCTGCAGGTGCCTGGCTTGGGGCAGGGCCACCCAGCTCCAAAGGCAGCCATTCGACAGACGTGGGTGGAGCTTCCCCATCCTGCTGGGCACTGGCCCTGGAGCCAGGGACTCATCACAGAACACGGTCTCCATGGCGGGGATCAAATGGCCTCGCAAATGGCAGAGGACAGGAGAGTGACGGAGAAATGCCACAGCTTCCTGGGAGCCAGGAGGAACCAAGGGGAACTTCCTGGAGGTGGCACATGTTTTGATGCCTGAGGGTGGGCTGGGGTGGAGAGAAGGGTGTGCCCGGAAGACAGACCTGCGGGGACACAGGCCTGGAGGTGGAAAATGGTGCTTTCGAGCAGGGGTGTGGTGTGGACCCACGCGCCAGGCAGGGGGCGGAATGACCGTGGGGATTGAGGTGAATGTTTGGTCCAGCATAAGGTGGACAAGCAAGGGCGGGGCCCCTGGGGTCTGGGTAGGGGTGGTGCCGGTGTCTGGGAACACACGCTTCATGTTACAGCTCAGTCCAGAAAGAGATCTTTTTCATCTAAGGGCTGGGGATCGAGGGGCACCCCCAAGTGGCCAATGTAGCTGTAGCCTGGGAAGGGGAACAGTAGTGTTCAGTTACCCAGCCTGCCCTTGCCACGTGCACTGGGCCCCGTGGGTTACACGGACCCTCTCCCTGCATCCTCACAGAAGCCCTTGGAGGAGGGAATATTATTATCCCCATGTATAAATGAGGAAACTGAGGGTCAGAGTAGTACAGTGACTTGCTCAAGACGACCCTTCTCTCCCAAGGCTCTGTCTCCAACTCTGGCACTGGGAGGGATTGGCACTCTGGAGGGCACCTGCCTGGGGATCTCTGACCAGCTGCTGCTCCAGGAGGGCAAAGGGCACAGGCTCCAGGGCCATCTGGCACCTGGCCCCAGCGGCAGGCATCCCACAGGGTGCCTCTGGCGCCAGCTCCAGGGGGCAGCCCTGCCTGGCAGACTTCGTGAAGGATGGTGGAGTGTTATTAACAAAGGCATTGATTTTCCTATCTCTGCTTTATGCATTTTATTAGCCAAACACTTTACCATGTAACCACTCAGTGCCACGCCGGCTGGCGATGAATCTGAAATGCCGGGGCACGTAAAACGGAATTGACCACATTGCTTATGCGCCAACAACAGAAATAACAGGCGAAAGTGTAATAAAATGAATAGCACCCGGCAGTGACCGTAAAAAAGATATTACCCTGGGGACCGGGGAATTTCCCGGGCTGTGAAGTAGCTGCGTGAGGGGTCGTGGTGCAGGAATGGCGGTGATTCCCGGTCCCGCAGCGCTGGCCAGTGCCGAGCACCCCATGCCAGGCTCTGGCTTTGGCCCCAACCACACCAGGCTGAGCTGGCCACAGCTCGCAGAGTCCTTTTGCACTTGGAGTGTGGGAGACATGGACTGGGTGGTTAGAAGCAAGACCCCAGAGTCAGAGACACTGGAGGCCTGGACTTAAGTTCGCGTTTTCGGGCTGTGTGACCTTTGTCAAATTGCCGACCCTCTCTGTACCTGCGTCCACACGAGGACTGGAGAGAGCAGGCCCTTCCCTAGACGCGTGGAGTCGGAACTGCTTATAAATAGAAGCAGGGCTGTTGTGCCCATTATTAGAGAGGAAAGGCCTTTCTGCGTGACTTTCTGAGCGCTCAGCCAGCTGGTTTGGAGGCAGGGGGATGGTGGAGATGACCTCCACTCCTGTAGAACCGGAGACCTGAGCCTGGTTAGCAGGGCCCCCGCCCCCGGGTCCACTGGGCTCCCTTAAATCCTCCCTAACGACCGTGCGTAAAGATCAGCAGCGCCTCGGGCCGCAGAAGCCGAGCTGGATCCATATATGGATCCCTCCATGGCTCGGGCTCTAAATGTGGCGACTGCGGGTGGGTGGGGTGGCAGTGTCTATGAGGAGGGGTGGCTGGGTCCTCCCTGGGGTGGGGACGCAGGGCCAGTTTTGATTTTGGGCAGCTGTGCCTCCCGCCGGCCTAGCACCCCGGAGCCTCGGAGCGCCTGCCCCTCGGGGACAAGGCCTTGGCAGGGCGCGAGAGGCGAGAGGCCTGCCTAGTGCGTAGTAGGTGTCCAGGAAACGTGGCGTTGGCTGGCGGGCACGCGGGTCTGAGGGGTACCGCCTCTTGCCGGCCCGGCTCTGTGGGAGGCGTCACACCCATCGCCTCATTTCTTCGACGCGGTCAGCAGGCAGGGAACAGAGGTGCCTTCACAGGGAGGTGCAGGTTCAGAGGGGAAGGGACCTGCCCAAGGCCACACAGCCAGCTCACACCCGCCCTCCTGCAAGTGGCTCTCGGACCCCATTTATGGGCTACGAATGGACGTTCTGGGCTCCACCTGCAAAGTTAGCTGCAGGTTTGGGGGGGCCAGGAGCCCTCGTCTGACACACTGTCTGGGAGAGTCTGACCCGGGCGCGCTGATGAGAGGTTAGAAAGACACGATCCTATGGGTCCCAGGACAGTAGTTCTGTGAACCGCCCCGCTTCTCAGGAGGTGCAGGGGACAGCAGAAGGTGTCCCCTCCTCCTGGCACTGCTGTGGCTGTGGGACTGGAGCCTTTGTGGGGTTGCTCTTCCTGCACAGGGGTCTGTGGGATCTCCCCACCCTCTTTTGGGGGCCTGATGACACCCTAGGGAGTCAAGGTCCCTAAGCCCAGAGAATCGGGGAAAAGGACTCAGGAGCCCCAGGGTGGGACTGGAGGTGGCCTCATTTCATAGCCCAGCTAGCTCTGTGGCCACACGAAGTTACTTGGCTTCTCTGAGCCTCAGTTGCCTTGTCTGCAAAATGGGGAGAATAATGCCCCCTTGCCAGGGAGTTTCAGCCAGAGCAGTGTGAAGACTCGGTACCCAGGCTCTTGCCAAGTCTACGGCTTCACTCCCTAAGGGAGGCCCAGGCATCTCAGATAATTCTGGAAGAGTCTCAGGGGGTGTCTGAACAAGCCTTGAACCCGGGTCTCACTACGCCAGATTCCACGTTCTCAATCCCAAATACTCAATCCTGGGACCCAGCCTCAGACAAGGCAGGCCTGGGCCCTGCCCTCTTGGGGCTCCCCATCTTGGGGAGAGGCAGACTTTGCTGTCAAGTAGGCCAGCTCAAAACAGTGGTTAGCAGGGATGGGGAGACCCAGGAGGCTGTGGGAGCCCAAGAGGGGCCCCCAGCCAAATCTTGGGGGTAGGGAGTGGTCACAGAAGGCTTCCTGGAGGAAGAGGCTTTGAGAGGGAGGCCCGAAGGGTGGATTTGGTTAGCCAGGTAGAAGAGTACGGGAGGAAGGTGAAGGCCAAGGTGAGCATTTGGGGGCCTCTCTGTTGCCTGAGGCAGAGTACCTGAGGGGTTTGCTGTGTGCGAGGCAGGAGGGGACGGGGGGTCGCTCTGCACGGGGCCACAGAGCCACAAAATGCTCTGAACCTCAGGACGTGCCCAGACAACGCTCAATAGCTTTTGGTTGCACCTTTTTTCTTATTTTGTGATTAATTTCTTTTCTTAAAGTCGGTTTCGGCTTCCTGAACGCGCCCTCTCCTGGGCCTCCCTGCGCCTAGGGTGACGCACAGACACGCTGGCGTCGGGAGGGAAGAAAACAGCTTGTTTATTACACTGTAACTACCGCGGAATTACCTGATTGTTTATATTTTTCTTGCTACGTAATTGTGTTTGGCCTTAGCATGTAAATTGGGACATAATTACTGTATAATTTATAGTTTTTATATCTTATAACAAGTTAGTGTCTAAATCACACCCCCCCATGTAAATACTTTAAAATTATTCAGTAATTACTTATTTACATTATAATTAAAAATAAGTAATTAGCATACATTTACAAAGGATTTACATACTTATTTCTGAATATCAGTTCTTGGCAGTGCTGTGGAATCTTTCGCTGATAATAAAACGGAGGCAGCGGAAGGAAAAAGCTGCCCCAGGTTGGGAAAGGGGACGTGGCTTTGGGGTCACCTGGCTTCTTGGAGGCGGAAGCCGAGGTGGCCGGTGGGTTCAGGAGGATGTTCCCAGGATGAGGAAACCTAAAAATGTTCTCCAGGCCCTATGAGGGGCTGTCTGGGAGCAGAATTAGATCTTCTCTTCCTTGAGGAGGAAAACAGGCTTCCCCTGCGTGTGAGAAAGAGGAGGCGGACGCGCAGCAGCACTGCCCGGCGGTCCCACCAGGGAGAGGCCAGACCTGGGCTACGGCTGGGTGGGTGTCCCTGCACCCCGTCTGCCTTGACCCTGACCCGTTCCTCACAAATGTGGCCAGTGGCAGTGACAGGGCGGTCGCCATCTCAATTCTACTTGCCACGTGTCTTCGTGGCCCGGCATGTGAGTAGGACAAACAGTGTCTCCCTTAATCCCGCGACGGCAAGACCTTTTATTAACTCCCATTTGGCAGACGGAAGAATACAGGTGCAAAACAGTTCAGTGATGTGCCC
The DNA here is from genome assembly GCA_963574885.1 of Lepilemur ruficaudatus. NCBI lineage: Eukaryota > Metazoa > Chordata > Mammalia > Primates > Lepilemuridae > Lepilemur > Lepilemur ruficaudatus. The sequence continues at coordinate 103,442 of CAUYRT010063203.1, read as the reverse complement.
AGACCTCTAGAGCCGGGGAGCCCAATGTGGTGGGGATGGGCGGGCCGCGTGGAGCACCCGGAGTGACGGTGACCCGGCCATCCTGCCACCCTGCCTCCAGCCCGCGGTTCCCAGATCCGGGTATCCTGCCTTTTGGGGACACTGCCCCAAACAATGGCTGTTGGTTAAAGGTGTACACCGTGTCCTGAAGGATGGTATGTCCTTCCTCCATTCATTCTCGGTGGTGGCCGGTGCAAGACGGCACCTCAGCCAGGCCCACCTCACCATCCCAAGGATGCGCTGGTGTGATCGATTCTCTACGTCAGAGGAGGTGGTGTGTCGGATGCAACCTGGTGGTTACTGTGGCTGGCGGGTTGCCATTCGGCAGTGGCAATAGGCGGGTCAGTCTTGGTGAGGGAGGGAGGACCATGCTTCCTGAGGGAGGACCATGCTTGGTGAGGGAGGACCATGCTTGGCGTCCTGTGCACAGCCTCCTTCCCTGCCACTGTGGCCCCTGCACAAGTGTAGGGGGTGCCGAGGACAGAAGCTCGCTGGCATCTGCTGTCCGTGACGCTGTCCAGCGTCTCTCCTTCTGCAGGCCGCCAGGTGCAGAGTCCCTCACACGTGGTGCCCGTTCCCCTCAGTCTGTCCACATGCCTCTTCCCCATTTGATGGCGCCAGGTGAATGAAACAGGAATATGAGGGCGACTACGGCCTCTGCATCTTTTAAGTCTTCGAGGTGACACTAATCATTGCCTTCTCCTTGGGACAGAATGATTTTTGATTTTTGATTTGGCTGGGGGAGGGGGGGTCACTTGGTCTTTTCCCGTTCCCAGCTCCCACTCCACAGCCAGGTGCCAGGGTGAGGGTTCTTTCAACCGCTAAATCTGCCCATGTCCACGAGACGTTTGAGAACTGATAAAATGACCCAGGTGGCTGGGAACCCAGGGGACTCACTGTGAAGTGATCTGGGCCGGGATTCCCTGAGGGGAGGCCCTGAGCCCATGTGCCACTACTTTGACAGGGAGGCCACAGTGGCTCTTTGGGCTCCAGGACCAGCATCATCTTGGGCCCCCTATCCCAGCCCTGAGCATTCCCCTCATTACTTTCTAGTTACCCGAGTAAATAGTCCCTTTGGGGAGGGACTGAGGAATGAGACAGTGACTCTTGCTGTGGTATTGGGGGCTCCTTCCTGCTGAGGACCAGCCTTCCTTCAGGCTCTGGGACTGGGGAGGATGTCCACCTGGGGCAGCTGGCCCCGGCCTCCTGAGGTTCCTCCACCCCTGTTCTTCTCTGAGCTTACAGAGTAAGTGACGCCTGTCTATCCCAACCCGGGAATGCTAGAACCTGCTAGCCGCTGTGCTGGCCTTGGTGCCCACGTGGTGACTATGCCCACTTGCTCTGACAGCCACGCACTGCCACGGGGTTCTGCCTGTCACAAACCGTCCCCAACGTGGAGCCCCGTTCTGCAGCAGCACCACCCATGACAGCCCTGGCCTATGAGGACAGCCACCATGATCTTTTCAACCATGCTGGTGCCTCCTAATTGGACTATCTGGATCCTTCTCAGGCTGCAGCCAGCGGGTGGGTTTGGGTCTCATGTGGGAGGGCCCCTGTGGCACACGCCCTTCTCCCAATTCCCTCCTCCAGGTGACCACGGCGGTTCCAGCATCTCCGTGTATAAGAGCCATTATGTTGTCCAAGCTTCCACAAGCCTCCCCAGCAGTTTTGGGGCCCTTGCCAGAGTGGTAAATCCTGCGTCATGGGAGAGTGACAAACTGGCCCAGCTTCCCATCTCCCTACTTTGATCCCACGCCAGAATCTGTCCCTGGCTCCTGCCTGGACACCCAGCTCCTTGGCGGGCAGTCCTCTGCCCCTTAGAAGGCGCACCTTGCTCAGTCGGGTTACACTCCTGTTTGATCCTATTTATAGGTCTGGTGGGCAGGAGGGTGTGTAGGGGCAGATCCCGGGCAGGGCCAGCCTGCCTTGGGACATCGGCCTCCTTCGAGGCTCCCACAGAGTCTTCCAGCAAGGGGCGGAGGTGGCAGGGCACTGTCCTGTAGTAAGCAGGTGAGGACCACTGCTGTGGAGTCAGATAGTTCAGGGGAATCTGGAGCTCAAGATTCCCAAGTGCACCTACCCAGAGACCCCTCCCAGGTGGCCGGGTCCCGCTCCTTCCCTGTCAAGGCCCGGCTTTGGGCGTAGGATAATTACCAGGGCTGACGATTTGACCTTCCCTGGAGTCCCGCTTCTTTTCTGATTAAGCCCTGCGCCTCGTCCTCAGCTCTGGCTCCCTCCAGCTCCTGGAGGAGAGTGAGTCTTTAACACCACCTTGAAGCCCCTGCTGCTTTCACGCTCACTCGGAAATGGGGGTCGTTCACGCTGAGCGTCGTTTTCTCTCCTGAGTGCATCTGCGGCGTTTAGCGGCAGTCACCCAGTCCTGCTATCTTTGCAATTACTGCTCCCCAGGCTTCACCGACACCGGGGTGACTGCACAGGCCAGCACGTCCACGTTGCCCTGCGCTCCGCCCGGATCGCCCCGGTGGAAGACGATGAAACCTGCGCGTGTCAGCATGCCGGGCACCACTGATCCCCCACCCACCCACGGCGATGGCGAGTTCCTCTCCAGACAGCCGGTGAGCGATGGGACCAAGAAGCCCGTCCTGAAAGTCGGCCACTAGCACCGCCCTGACCACTCCTCCACCACCGAGATGCTCGGCTGTCGTGCTGCCTCTTAGATGGGCTTCCACAGAAGCAGAGGCTGAAAGAGGGTTCAGGTTCACGTGGTTTATTGAGGAAGAGCTCCCGGGAGAGAGGGTGGGAGGGAAGCAGGGACGAGCAGGTGGAGGAGTGAGCAAGAACGGGTCTCAGCTAGAGCCTTGCCTCGGCCAGACCCCATGGCGGGGCCTGGAGCATGGACTGCACCCCAAAAGTGTCCCTCTTTGAGGTGGGGGGCTGGCATTTTGAACTCCCATGTCCGCCAGTCACTCCCTGGCACGAGGGCAACTTGGCTGAGGGCAACGCTCCAGAGGAGGGGGCGGCTGGGAGCAGCCAGTGGGCACGGCAGCTGGAGAACACGTGTATACCCCGGTAAAGGGGGACCGGGCAAGGCGCCACCACCAGCTGCTCTGCACTCACCCCCCGCCCGGGAGCTCAGAGCCAGGACTGGTCTTTCCTTCTTTTCTTCACTTCCCCTCTCAACAGAAAAACATGATCTGGACCCTGAAACCCCTTGTGTGTGAGTACAGAGTTCCTGGCTAATGAGTGTGTGGACTGTGGAAAGGAGGATCTGGCCTCTGACTCCAGCTCAACACTAGGGAGTACAAAGGCCTTGGGGGACAACTGGTTTGGGCACAGCTTGTGGCCGTGCTAGAAGCTCCTCTGGTCGCAGCTAACATGACATGGTGTTATGCTTTGGGGGACAGTGGGTGAGCCCAGGAGTGAGAAGGGAAAAGACCTGTCACCAGGGTGCCTACTTGGCTTGGGCCTGGCTCCTGAGGCAGTACGGGCGAGCATAGCTACCAAGCTGCGCAGTTTCTTCTTTGACAGCGCCCCGTGTGGCTGAGAGAAGCAATAGCAGTGGCACTGTCAGGTTGGCATTCCTTTCCAGAGATGGAGCTATTCCACAGGGTTCTCGGATAATTGGGGGTAGCAGTGGGGGTGTTGGGGTGGGGAGCAGAAAATCCTTCAAGAGGGAGATGCTGAATGTTTTACTAACAGGGCATGGGCAAACTCAAATTTGTAATGTGAAGAATAAAAGAGGATTGACTTTATTTGCACTTTATTAAAACTAAGAAATTAAGCTCGATACAATACTATTAACCAAACTACTTTATTTGAATTTTTCCAGTTTTTCCATAGATGTCCTTTTCTGGTCCAGGATCCAATGTGGGTTACCACATTATGTTTAGTCATTATGTCTCCTTAGTCATCTCAAATCTGAGACAGTCTCTTAGTCTTGCTGTATCTTTCACGATCTTGACACTTTTGAGGAGTAGTCACCATTCATTTTCATGTCAATTCCAACTCTAGTCATGTAAGCAAGCACATTACACCATCATGAATTTCCATGAATAAATCCAGATTTATAGATACAAACACACCTCCACATACCCAGGTCTTTTGAGTGTAGTTCTGTGTGTGGGTGGATATAAATATTTGGACATGAGAATGTTCACTGTGTATATTTGTTATAATCTTTAGATTTTAGAAAAAGCTTGTTCCAGAATCCTGCTTCATGGGCAGCTGCAGATTCTGAAGCCAGTCCATATCCCTGAAGGGGCAGGCAGCGGATTCTGGAATGGGCTGTCACAGAATGGGTGACACCTGGGGTTCTGCCCAGGCTGCAGGCATGGGCTGTGCTGGTGGTCCCCCTGTGCTGGGGGTGTGAGCAGAGGGGAAGCCTGCCCTCTGACTCTGGCCAAGTCTTTCAGATCCTTGCTGAGAGCTCTGAGATGCTCCATGACCCCCTCACCCAGTCACTATGGTTGTGCACACACGTGGGTATTGTCACACATGTCAGCAGGTGTAAATGAGCACGTTCACCTTCCCATACATCTGCATGTGTGAATAAGAGGCTGCAACCCTCACTGGCTCTGTGACTTTGGGCAAATTACTTAACCTGTCTATGGCTGGGTACGCTCACTCTATGAATGCAGAGCACCAGGGTGTTCTGGGCTTACCAAATACCCATGTGGTCCCTGACATTTCCCAGCCTCCCTTGCAGTTAAGCTGGACCACGTGACTAGTTTTGGCCAGAGGACTGGGAGCAGAGGGGCCCTTGTCGTTTCTGGTCTGAGGCAATTAAGACCCTGCCTATGTGGTTTCCTCATCACTTTTCTTTCATTTCTTAGGCACCCCAGAGGATAGAGGACGGCCAGCGCCCCACATGGGCCTTTATGTGCGTGTAAAATACACCTTTACTGTGAAAATCCACTGGTGTTTGAGGGCTTGTTTGTTGTTGTTGCAAAGCCTGTCCTAGCCTGACTAATCACGGTCATACCCACCTCCTGGTCAGTGTGGGTGCTCGCGAGGGCTTTGTGAGTCGACGTGTTCATGGGGACAAGGACGCCTGCTGCTTAGGCTGCGTGCGGACACCGTGAGCTGGGGCGTGAGTACACCTCGGGGATGAATTTTGTGAAAATGCTCACGAAGTAATTGTTGTTCTTGTCATTCCTTAAGGGCACAGAATTTCTGGTGAGTTTAATTTCCATACCCTACTTGCTAAGAGTTTTACCTCCCATGTAAGGGTGACTTTAGCTACTTGGACGGACGAATCTATTTGTTATACTGACTATGTGCTCCAGGCGCTCTGGGGCTGCTGCGGCGCCGCAGATGCAGCCTCGGAGGGCCGAGGTCCTGGGGCTCAGGAGGGAGCCCTGCAGGACTGGACGGCTGACGGTTGCCTCCCAGCCCCATCCTGACCATAGGGAGTGGTGGGGGTCGGGGGGCCTGTCTCCAGAATGCAGGGCCTGGAGCCACATGGAGGCTCTGCTGGAGGCACTCAGACAGGCCTGGACTCGGCGACGCAGGCATCATCCTCACTGTCAGCGCGTGTACAGGGACCCCTCCATGTGCCAAGTCCCAACCCAACAGTGTTCTGAGTCTTCACTTAGGCCTCCCAGCATCACAGGGGGCTGGCTCCTTTACTCTCCACCTTAAGGACAAGGAATCCGGGACTCCGCGACAAGAAGGGGTGTGCCCGAGGAGGCCTTTGCCCACCCATGCACTGCTCTGCTGCTGCCCAGAGGATGCCGAGCTCAGGACGGGGCCCTCACTACCTGTCAAATCAGGGCCACCTCTGCTGGACACCCTCCTCAAAGGGTAACGGTGACAGTCAGGCATGACTGAGTTCAGGAAAAAAACTTCAGAAAAACATGGACAGGACAAGACTATTATGAAACCAAAAGCATCTATGTTTCTATAGATCCATATACACAGGAAGGTGTAGAGAAAAATCTGGAAGGACACACAGCAGACCGGTCAGAGTCAGCTCCAGAGGAGACAGAGGGTGGAGGTGGCCTGGGGGCACCGTATCCATGCTGCTTACCTTATTCTTATTGTGAGAATGTAGTCGCATATCCCCTGTGTAATCACGACTTCACTTAAAAATTTAAAAAGGGTAACAAGAAACAGACAAGCTAGCGCTGGGGGGCTGTCACCGGTCAGGACCGCCTTTCTCCCGTGTCCTTGCAGTCCCTGCTGAGTTCACTGCTCAGTCTCCAGAGCCTGACAATCAGCACGTTTTGAACGGACGAGTGGGTGGCCAAGCAAATGCCGCAGTCGTGGGTGGAGAGATCACCTCTTTGTAGCCATCGTGCGCCATTGATGCAGGTTGGGGTGTCCTAGCTCACTGGGGCCGGACCTCGCTTCGGCGCAGGTAGGACGGCTTCTCTTGGATTAAACTCCACACACCCCCACTCGCCTTGGGGGGCCCAAGCCTCTCTCCCTGCCCACGCCTCCTTGCAGTGCTCGGGGTGCTGCTGACTGTCTCCCTGGGCTTCTCGACCCAGGACAGCCTCATTCGTCTGGCCGTAAGGCTCTCTGAGGAGGTAACACAGGGTGTGCGGGGTGGGGTGGGGTATGAGTGGCGAGGAGAGAGCTCCCTGCAGTGACCATGGCCACCTCGCAGAGGCCCCTGTCTGGCTCCACGTCCAGCAGCTGTGGTCCTCGAGGGGGGACGTGGCCAGAGGCTGGGGCCTGATGCAGTGCATGCAGATGTGTCACCCGGCCCCATCCCTGATAGAATTCCAAACTCAGGGACCTCACACGTCCCTCCCCAGCCCTCCCCCCACCCCGCCTGGACCCGGCCTCCCCTGCCCCCATCCCAGCCGTCCCCGGAGCCAGGGAGCCAGGGACAGGAAATCACACACCGAGGCCCTATCTGATACCCATAAGTTTGCTCAAGCTTATGTAAATCACACAAAAAACTGACAAGTTTTCCTATTAAAAGATAATTGTAATCAGGGTGCCGGACGTGCAGCGTGGGGCTGATTGGAGATGGACGGACAGTACGGAAAGATGGATCGTTTTAATTTGCACCAATTAAATTGAAGTTCATGGGATCATCTTCTTCAATCTTCATGAATACTTTATTTTCTGGCTGCTACGGAGCTATTAAAAAGAATGATTGAGGCACGCGGCAGGCCGGGTATTTTTTATGAAATATCACCTTTAAAGAATTTGAGTGCGCCATTTTCATAATGAGTTTTCTAGTACCTATCCTCTTCTCTATTACTGCATTTAAGAAGTGGATTGATCTGGGAAGTGCCGAGGGTGCAGGTAATGATACATTTTGCCAGGCGCAGGCGGCGATAATGGATCGCGGTTTGGCGAGGAGGATAATGGATGGGTGCCCAGAGAAGGTGTGCTCGCGAGGGGCTGGTGCTGGTCCAGCCCGGGGGGCTGTGCTGAGTCAAGCTCCCACCCTGGCCTGGGGACTCTCTGGGCTGCAGGCTGGTGAGGAGGCCAGAGAGGGAGTGGACGGGGCCAGGGCGGGTGGGAGGTGCCATGGGGGAGGGCTCAGGGGCTCGGGCAGGCTGGGAGGGGTCCGCAGCCTCCACTGCAGGGGGAGGCCGAGTCGCCTGGGCTGCCCTGAGCCAGGATGGGATGGGCGGGGGCAGGGTGCAGGGGAGGGGCTCCCAGCCCATGAGGCAAGTGGTGGACAGATAGCAGGACAGGTCTGCAGCTTTGCTCCGTCTCTAGGCCTGTCTCCCAGGCAGGGGGTCTTTGGGTCTAGAGGGCTCAGCAGACAAGGACGTAGGCTGTGGGCTCACCCTCCAATTCTGCTGGGTGAGTGTGTGTCAAGGAGTCCCTGCCAGGGTGACGCCCTGGGGTCCTTTAGTGAGTGGTGGCGATGACGGAGCAGAGGCGAGGACTGAGGGGATGGGACAGGCCGGGTCCCGGGACTGAACCCAGGTCAGGGGCCTGTGCCCTCCCCTCAGGTGACACCTGAGGGTGTTGGCCTGGCCCTGGGAGTCACAGCACCAACAGCTTCCTGAAGTCCTTGACATTGGCCCTGGGGAGGGCAGGGTAGCCTGGGGGGGTAGGCAGAGTGAGGCGCCCCCATCCCATCCCAGGCTGGGTCTCCACTCCGCCACTTGGCCGGGCTTTCCTCCTGGAGCTTCGGCAGCAGAAGCCGTCATAATTAACCCTGCTAATTAATCAAGGCAGGACGGATTAATTGAGATCACAGGAGACCCGGAGAGCAGGTGCGGCTTCGGTCTGATGGGATAACGAGCTCTCTGGTCGCCCAGGGGGCCTGGCCCCGCCCCGGGGAGCCCTAGGCTTGCTCAGTGGTGAACTGTGCCAGGCAGAGGCCCTGGGGACCCAGCCCCTCTGGGGTGTCCCGGGCTGGCTCAGGCAGGCTGGCTGGGCACACAGGGTCCCCGTCGCCCCGCTGCCAGGGGCCAGCCTGGTGAAGGCACAAGCCCCATCTGTGGCCGTGAGCAAGGAGGCCCGAGGCTGCAGGGGTCGCTGAACAGAGCAGCGGGCAGGGCAGGGCCGGGCAGCCCCTTCTTTCCTCCAGAGGGTCATTGCCTGCTGCCCCAGTGGGCCCGGGGAAGGGGCCTGCGTTTGAGCCATGCCTTCTCAAGAGTGGCTCCTCTTGAACTACAGGACCAGGGCTCAGCAGGGCTCCCAGCAGGGGAGTGACATAGGCACTACATGTGTTCCTCGCATCTCCAGCAGCTTCCAGGAGGAGGAAAACTCGGAAGATGCCCCGCGAAGAGGCCGTGGCTGTGGCCCAGGTGGGCGCGAGTGGCGGCTTGGCCTGGGTGGTAGCAGTGGCGGTGCAGAGGGGGCCCTGGGGTTGGAAGCTACAGAACTTATTGAGGGATTAGATATGGCGGATGGGGCAGAGGTCAAGGGTGGTTATGGTTTTCCAGGAGGTTCTGCTCCTAGGATGGGTGTGCGGAGCAGTTCGCAGGGCGAGAAGACAAGTTTTGGGCACGTTCTGGGCCATGAACACAGAATTTGTTGCTGTCAGGCTCTGGGACGCTGGAGTCCGTGCACCCATCCCTGCCGGCTGGGCCCCTCCAGAGAACTCCTGCTCACCCTTCCAGACTGGCTGGATCATCTCCGTCCCCGAGAAGCCCTTCCTGCTCCCCAGGCAGCAGGGGCTGAGATCCCACCGTGCCTCTGTGACTTTGATCGTGCCGTTCCCTCTGCCGGAATGCTCCTCCTTTCCTTGAAGCCAGGTGAGCTCCTACGTCAGCTGAAACACCCAGGGTGAACCTCATCTCTCCTCTCCATTTGTCTTGGTTCTCCCCTGGAGCCTCCACCATACTGCATGACCCTTTGGCAACCACGGACCTGTCTCCTTAAAGCTACTGTCGCGATAAATTTGGGAATTGAAATTGCCAGCCCCGTTGTACGGCTTCACCCTTCTTTAGGCATCACACACCGCTCGCTCCTTTCAAGCGGGTTTAAACCTCGGCACTATTGGCCCTGGGGGCCAGGTTGCTCTTTGCCGTGGAGTCCGCCCTGTGCGCTGTGGGATTTCTAGCAGCGTCGCTGGCCTCTGCTGGCAACGTGCCACCGGCACGCCCCAGATGGGACAACCAAAATGTCTCCAGACATTGCCAAATGTCCCCTCAGGGGCAAAATCATCCCCGGCTGAAAAACCTCCTTTAAACAGAAACAAGAAAAGCGAGTGAGAGGTCGGACTCCCGAATCCGGGCCGTGGACTGGCAGGCCCAGGCTGCGCCGGGGTGTGGATCTGGGGATATTAACAGCTGGCACGTCCCAGAGGTCCTTGGTTTTTGTCTGTATGTGTCCCTAAAAGCACACGCATCTGAGCGAGGACTAGGAGCAGCGCTGTCTGAGTTAGCAGGTGCCACCTGGGGTAGAGTGGGTGACACAAGACGCGGGTGTTCACGCAGGAGGGCCGTGCGGCGGCGAGCACCAACAACCTGCCCTGCGCACTCGCGACGACGCGGCTGAGTCTCACCGCCCGAGGAGAAGCCGCCGGACACCAGCCAACGCGTCCTGGACGACTCCAGGTGTGGAGGGTCAGGTGGGTGACTGTCCTTGGCGAGGGCGACTGGGAGAGGCTCGGAGGGGCTGGGGATGAGCTTCTCAATCGCGATGCCGGTTGCACGGTTGTGTTAAACTCTCTGGGCTGAGCTCACAGTGTGTACGTTTCTCTGTATACGCGTCACGCTTCAGAAAAAGCACACGTACACGTCACGCCGCCTTAATGGCACACAGATGTCCATGTGTGAAAGTTAGACCGTCATGCTGTGACGGAGAGGGCCCGGGTTGCCAACAGCTGACCAATGCCAGAAACCCTAAACTGCGCTTGCAGTTTTTGATGTTCTATTTCCAGCGTCTTCTCCTTGCCTTTTAATTGCGTTTCTTTGCCTTCATGGTTGATGCCTGATGCCCGACTCCGTCTGGGCAGGGGCCGAGGGGCCACTTCTCCCACCTGGGATCTTCGCCGGCGTCTCAAACGCACGTCCGCGTGTCTCTTACGCCCAGCTTGGCGCACTTACTAAAGATATTAGCACTTACGCTTAGGAAAAATTGCGAGAGCAACATGAGAAACAAGAGAGACGGTGAGCTTCCAGGCTTAGTGTTTTTGTATGTCGCCCTCATGAAACGCAGGGAGGACTTCAAGGGACAGTGTTGGAGCCAGCCGAAGCCACTGGCTGATGCGCAAAAGCTGGAATTACTGGTTGGGTGAAGTGCAGAGGTGTTCTTTTTTTTGAGGGCGTTTGAAACTGTAAATGAGAGAAGTGGAATGTTTCGCGCCACCCAACCGCGTGCTTCCTTGCTGGGGCTGGGTCCTCTTCCCCCCTCCCCAAACACATGGAGGCCACTCCCTGGAGCCTTCATCGCGCTGCCACCAGCCTCTCTGCTCCCCCCACGCGCGGCACCGCTGGAGAGATGTCCTCATCCGCTGCCACCTCCACCCTGCTCCCTCTCCACACGGCTGTCCCCACCCTCCTGGGCCACACGCGGCCAGCCCCACGGTCACTTGTGTGTGCTGTGCGCGCTGCTCCTTCCTCCCCTCACTTGGCTTCCAGATCCCCCATCTCACCAGCGGCTCTTTTTTGGGTTCCTCTGCCGGCTCCTTCTCTGTGTTGGTGAGCCGCAGGTGCACTGGGGAGCCCTCCTCTTCTCTGGCTCCCCGAGTGATCGTGCCCAGGCTCAGGGCCACGAGGGACTGTCTCCCTGGACTCCAGCTCCGACGTGATTTTCCTCTGTGGCAGCTCCCTTGGCTGTCTCGGTTCCCCTCCAGTGCCCCCTGCCATCTTCTCCCCAGGCGGCGGCATCTCTACCCTTCCCGGGGCTCATCTGACCCCTGGGAGTCACCCCAGACCCCGCAGCTCATCCGTTCTGTCAGCGGGTTCTGCTGGGGCCACCTTCGGAGTATACCCAGAGTCCGTGCACATCTCATGGCCCCCACCTCCTCCCTGTCCAAGCCGCCCACCCCCCTGCATGGACTGATGCGACGGTCCTGGGGCCGGGCTTCGCGTCCACCCTCACCTCCCCACAGTCCAGTCTCCACTTGGCAGCCAGGCCTCTTTCCAAACGTTCATCAGGTGACGGCCCTTCTCAACTGAAACTCCCAATCCCAGCAAAATCCAAGTCCTGCCGCACCCCACCAGCCTGCCACAGGTGAGCCTGCTGGTCTCTCCGCCCCTTCCCCTCCCAGCAGGCTGAGGGCAACCTCAGGGCCTTGGCACCTGCCATCCCTGTCTCCACCCTCTGACGCCAGCCTGGGCCCAGTGTAATCTCCTTGGAATCAGCCTGGGCGCCGGACACGAAGGCCCCTTTTCCCACTACTGTTAGGACTGTTTGCTTTCTTTGCCTTCAAAGCCCCAAATACATCATCGCATCCTGTTTTATATTTGTTGGGGTCTTCCAAACAAATTATTATGTGTCTCCCTCACTAGAATATAAACCTCCACAGCAGAGGGCTTGGCCAGGCTTGTTCTAGAGCAGGCCTGGGCACGGCAGGTCCCGCCCCACTCCGGAGGCAGACTGAGCTGGCTTGGAGTCTCGATGTGCCACTCACAGACACGCTCTTGGGCACGTGGCTTAGTGCCTCTCAGCCTCAGTTTCCTCGCCTGCAAAGGGGGTTAATTGTAAGACGTAGCAGGGGGACGAGGTGAGACAGACTCACGATGGAGAGACCCTGCGATGGCGGAATCACCACTGCGGGTCTGGGAGGAACTTGACCGAGCGCTGGCGGGATGGGCAGTGTCACTGTGCGTCCTCGAGACAGCGCCCGTAGGTAGACACCACTTATAGGCAAGGGAACGGCTCAGAGAGGTGGAGGAACTTGCCTTAGGCCACACAGCCAGGGAAAGATGAGACCCCAACGTGGGATGTCAGTGGCGGCTGGGCAACTGAACCCAGGGATGCTGATTATGAGCAAATTCTCCGCCCCGTCAGCCCCCTGGTTCCGTGAGGATGTGACTGTCACGGGCTGGGCATGGGGAAGAGGAAAGGGAGATGCAGTTTGGAAAAGTCTACCCTGCCCTGAGGCTCCCATACATCCTCAGGCCAGGCGTGGTGGCTCATGACTGTCATCCCGGTGCTTCGGGAGGCCGGAGTGGGTGGATGGTTTGAGGCTGGGAGTTCAATACCAGCCTGGGCGATATAGTAAGACCCTGTCTCTACCAAAAAAAAAAAAAAAAGATTAGCTGCAGTGAGCTATGATCATGCCACTGCACTCTAGTCGGGGTGACAGAGTGAGACACCATTTCTTAAAAAATAAAAAAATAAAATTAAAAAGATCCTTACTTGAGATACAACCGATCTAGGGACAGTGTCTAGTGCAGGCCACAGGGCTCTGCCTCATTCAGCATTTTCATCAGTGATTTGAATGTGGGCAGAGAAGCTATTCTGGTCAAGACCCTGGGAGTGAGTGTGTGAGCAGGTTTCAGGAATTTGTTGGAGGGGAGAAATAGAATTTACTAGATGTAAACCAAATCTAAAAAAACAATCTGAGCAGATCAGATGACAGGTTGAGTGTACTTAGGTAAAACGAGGCAGAGATAAACACAGAACCCTGCACCTACGTCCCCAACCCAACTGCACGCACGGGAGGCAGGTGGGGGAACCCCATAGTGCCCAAGGCAAATGCCCCCAGATCAGAGCAAGGTCTTTTCACCTTTGCTTGTGTGGGCAGGGTGAGGACAGTGAAATTGGGCAAGAAGAGAGTCGATGGGCCAGTGCTCAGGCTGCCGAGCAACGTCTCAAGCGCATTTGTGAACTTGAGTAGGTATTTCTGCGGAGGCAGGTCTCTAACGGGACACCACAGGCTCTGCCGTGGATCACCACTCAGCGAAAAACAATCTTTTAGGTCAGCTTTCCACAGACAGGCCGACTGAGCTGCAGGTTTGCTCAGACAGGAGGGTCACTGAGACCTGCTGAAAGGGCAGGACTGGCCCGAGCTATATCCATCGGGCCTCCCTGGCCAGCAGCAGGGCTGAGGGCTGTCCTCAGTGGGACTGGTGGCTGCGGTTTCTTCGGGGCCTACTTCACAGGAGCTGACCTCGGTGGCCTCCAACAAATTTCCTCAATTTCCCTGCCTGCCTTGGCCACAACTCTATGTGCCTGGCATATAGTAGGAGCTCAATAAATGAATGGAAAGAGGTCTGCAAACTCAGATTCAGGGGCCCTCCACGTCGGGGTGTGCACGTGTATGTCACATGTGCATGTGTGCCGGTGCGTGCGTGTGTGCATGTATGTGTGCATGTGTGTACATGCGTGTATGTGTGCACATGTGCATGTGTGTGCACGCGCGTGTGTGCAAAGTGTCCTTTCCCCCTGGCCCTCCTTCCCCTGGTCTGGGCTGGAGCCCCGTGGGTTGGGCCAGGCCTGGCAGTTCCGTCCTGTGCCAGCAGTGACAACCCAGATCCTCTGGTCTCCACCAGCGTTCACTTTAATTGCCCGAAAATTGACGATAGATGCAAGGAAAATAATGAAGCCTAATTATGTTAATTAAACGGCTAATTCATTAATTAACACACTCACATCCTTGGCTTGGAAAGCCCCTTTGCCGCGGCCAGTGGCTGGTTCAGTTCCAGCTGGGGAGGGGGGGCCCTGCCCTCCTGGGTGGGGGCCACAGATGCGGGGCTGCCGGGAGGCCCCTTAGCCACTCCTCTTTGGGTCTCCCTGGCCTGAGCTCCCCTCTGGGAAGGGGGTGGTGGGCAAACCTAGGCCTGGGGCTGTGTCCTCCGGGAGCCTCCTGGTGAGTTCTTGGGCGACCTCCCAGCCTGGAGGAAATGGTGTGGGCGGGCAGGGCCCCACAGGGAGAGTGGGCAGGTCTAGTGGGGACAGCTCAGGAGGCTGCAAGACCCACAGACAGAAGGACAGAAGGGCATGACGAGTGGAATGCACCTGCAGCTGGGAGGGATGGGATGGTCGGGACGGTCTAGTTACTCCTTTTGTCCCCAAGGGACCACCTGGCACCTGGACCCCTGTGGATAAGAGCAGGGTAGCAGAGGTCTGGCTGCTATTGGCAGCTTGGCCACCGACATGCTGTGACCACAGAGGGGCCGACCACTGTTCACAGGATATAGACCTGCTCCTCCCCACGCCCTCCCCAGGCCTCGCGGGGGCCGCGGCGATGCCCTTGGGTCAGGAGCCCGACGTGCTTACCCAACTCCCTGTTTTTTATATTCAAAGCCCTTAGCACAGTTTGCAATGACACAATTATGTGTAGGTTCGTTCCATTTCTCTCTCCCGACAACCTTCTGGGACCCGCAGAGCAGGTGCAGGAGTCTCTCTAACGACCTGCTATGTACCCCTGGGACCCAGCTTAGAGCCTGGCACACAGTAGGTGCTCACGAGCTATTTTGGGAATGAACCACTCCTGACTGTCAGGGTTTGTGGGACGAGGGGTTTTGTCGCCAAGGCCTGTCCCCACTCCCTGTCACAGCCTGTATCATATTATTAAAATCATCCATCTCCGGGTTCCCACCCAGGACCTGTGAAGTGGGAATGAATTTTATAGGCACGAACTCAGATGAATAAAAATGTCACTTTGAGGCTGTGTGGAAAAGAGGGTGGGGTCTCAGGATTGAACTCTGGCTTCACCACTTCCAGGCTGTGTGACCTTACTTGAGTGTCCTAACGTCTCTGGGCTTTAGGCTTTCCCTAGGGAAATGCGGACAGCAAGTGCTCCTTTCTCACAGGGTGTTGTGGGCTTTAAATGAGACGCTGTGCAGAGTTCATGGAGCAGGCCCAGCAGGGGCAGTGCCTAATAACCGTCAGCGTCTTTGAGTTCCTTTTCCCTAATACTCATTTTACAATGCAAGACTCTATCTTTCCTGATGCCAAAAATGTAATCCGGACAGAGTTGGTCAAATTCAGGATTTCTCAGTCACTTCCGTTGGAAAAGTTTGTCACATAGATGGGTCTGCTTGTCCCCTGTCCTCTTCTCAGGGTTGGTGCTTTGGAGCCTGCAGGGCCCTGGCTGCCAGGGCCTCCTCCTGCGGCCTCACTCCTGTCTCTCCCTGTTTCGCCTCCAAGCCTGAGGGTCAGATCGCAGGAGGCTGAGGCAGAGGGAGAAATGGGGGCCTCACACACACTTGTCAAATTACCCTCTTGTATTTTGAACCAAGTGGGCAAGGTTGGTAAAAACTCTGCAATCAAAAACCATGACTGTGTCTTAAAGGCTGGTCTGCACCGTCACCATGCCAGCCCTCTGAGACCCCCTGCAGGGCCGCCCCTCCTGGGCCCAATACCGCAGCCTGTCTTTATCTGTATTTTGGTACTTTGTCTAAGCACGGATTTTTTTGGGGGTGGGGGTGGGCTTCTTTTCTTTCTTAAAAGATAGGGTCTCACTCTGTTGCCCAGGCTGGAACGCAGTGGTGCAATCATAGCTCACTGCAGCCTTGAACTACTAGGCTTAAGCAAACTTCCCGCCTCCGCCTCCCAAAGTGCTAGGATTATGTGCGACACCACCGCGCCTGGCCTGATTGTTTAAAATATTGCACTGAATCTTATTTATGTTGATCCTTGAGTTTTTGACGCCCCTTTAAGCTTGGCACCCACCTCACCCTGACCCAGCCTCTAAGCCCTTTCCTGAGCCGCTTCTCTCCTCCTCCTCCTCATCCCCCTCCTCCCCCCCCCGTCCCCTGCCTCTCCACGCCCTCCTGACCTCCTCTGGTCCCCGCTCTCACAAGGGGCTGCTGGCATCTCTGCTTTGGGACCCCCTAACCGCCTTGCAGGGGTCCGCAGCCACTTTTCTCCACTGCACCTGGGAATCTTCTTGGAGGATGGGTCGGGGCAGCAGGGTGTGGAAGCCTCTCTCCTCTCGCTTCCCCCCGCTCATGCCTCGTTGTCTCCACTGGGCGCGGGAGTAGGGGTGAGGAGAGAGTTTTCCTCCCTCTCTTGCACGCCTTCCAACCTCCCCCGCTGTCCCCGCACCTGCATGGAGGTGTGACACCAGAGCTGGGACCGTGACGTCCTGGTTTCTCAGTCTCTCCACTGATGGTTCCTACAGCCATGTGGGGCCCTCCAGGCTGGGGCCCTCGTGGGGGACAGCCAGCGGGAAACGGGGTATGGGCTGAACCCCTCCCCATGGCGCCCCCCCTCCGTTGGTGCTGTGGGCCTCACTGGCTGCTCCTTTAGGCTGGAGGCTGCCCTGGAGGCTGCCGAGGGATAGAGTCTCCCTCCAGCCAGAGGTGGCTGCAGGGACACCTCCCCAAGGTCCTTGGGGTCAGCCAAGCACCCAGACAGGGCCCTCAAACCACAACCACCCAGGCTCGGTGGGGGGGTCCTTCAGGGAGAGAGGAGAGCACCAGCTGGTGCCAGGTGGCATTCAGCACCAGTTTCCTGGGACAGGGAATCGATTGCTTTATTGCTGAGACTTAATTTGAAGAAAGTGAAACTAAAGCTTCATAAGAAATATGATTATTATAAAATGCTTAGGCCTTTGCCTCGAGGGCCCGAGCCCTGCATGTCTCGTCCCTGTCTGGGGTAGAAGGAACCACAACCTCATCCTCTAATTGGAATGGATTTCGAAAGTGCAATAAAAGCTACCACCTAGCTTTGAGCTGTCTCTGGGCAGACTTGACGAATGTGGGAATTCTGCAGAGATCTCACCTCCTGGCCTCTGGCCCCTGGGCCCTCCTCTCCTCCAATGGATGATAATAATCATAATAACAATAAAAGCAGCTGAACATTTAGTGAACACTTATTATGCACCAGGCAGTGAGCTCAGCACTTTGCAGGCATTGTCTCACTGAATCCTGCGTCATCTCCACGAGGAAGTGTATTAGTCAGTTATTACCACAAAATTGCCGTGTAACAAGCTGCCCCAAACCCCCGTTGCTTCATAGTAATCACTTATTTTCATAGATCTGAGGTTGCTTGCGAGTTAGCTGATCTTGGGTGGGCTCAGTGGGGGCAACTGCGCTCTGTGCCACATGTTCCCCCCTCTTCCTGGGACCAGCACCCGGCCAGGGCACATTCCTCTCGGGTAGACGGCAGAGGCGTAAGAGAGCGAGTGGAAACACCCAAGGCCTCTTGAGGTCCAGGCCCCAACTGCCTCCCTTCCCTTCTTCCTCATTTGCCTGCCAAAAGCAAGTCACACGCCAGACTCAGAGTGAAAGGTGGAAAACGATGTCTTGCCTCTTTAGTGGGAGACATTGTGAAGTCACAGGGCAGAGTGTAGCTACTGGGAGAGGTGGAGAACTGGGACCACGAATGCAGTCTCCCACGGGGAGGTGGCTCTTATTATGCCCATTTTACAGATGAGGAACATGGGGGCCACACGGCCTCTGTGGAGCTGGGATTCAGAGCTAAGCCTGCGTGATTCCTGAGTCTGTGGTCTTAGTGACCCCCTTCTCATTGTCCACTTCAGTGCTTGAGCCCACCCTGGCTGGGGCAGCTTGTTCTGACCCTGGACACGTGGCCTGGTCCTGCCAGCGAGGTTCTCAGTGCCCCTGGCATCTGCCCTCCAATTCTCACCAGACCAGGAATGGGCTCTTGTCCTATCTTCACTCTGCCCTGTGGCAGGAGCTCTGGCTTCCCCAGCACGTGAATCCCTGACTCAGCTGTGTCTCCAGTACTACGACCCCAACCCAGCCCAGAAGATTTGCTAGGGGCTGGCACCCCGACTCGCGCCAACTTCCCTCCCCACATCCCAGCCTGCCCTGAGAACATGGACCCATCTGGGTTCTCCCTCCCGGCCACCTCTGGGGCACATCTGGGGCCTGTGTCACCCTCGGCACCCTGGACCGTCCCCTGGGGACCCCAGCATCCCTGCCAGTGGCATCCGTGCCCAGGAACACCCAGCCATGTGCCCCTCAGGGACCCGGGGACTCTCACTACCTGACTCTTTTTAAAGTTTTTATTATTTCTCTATTACCCAAGTAATACATGTTCATTGCAGGCAAATTAGAAAATACAGAAAAGCATAAAGGAAAAAAATCAAGTGTAACCAGTTTAGCGGCATCTCCGCGCATGAGGGGTATAAACACGAATGGTTTTATTTTCCCCAATAACTGCCACACTCTGCTGCCTCTAACCCCCCTCTCTCCCTTCCCGCTGGGGGGTGAGTCCATAGATGACACTCAGTCCAATTCTGTAATTTTCCACTTTGGATTATTAAGACTGGCTCATTCGCTGCCATTTATCTGGAAACTCCAGCCCTGAATTCAGTTCCTGCTTGTCTTCCCCGCCTTGAGGGTGGGCTGGCCACGTTCTATCAACCCGGCGTGGGGTCCCCTTTCCCGTCCGGGCTACACCCGGCTCTGGCATTGGGCTGGGGGACACAGGGCTCGTGCAGCCTCGTTGGAGGTTCTGGCTGCCCCTGTCACCTGCCCGTGGGAGGCTGGCCATTCCAAAGGGTCTCCCTGGTGAGGGAGGGCTCTTCTCTGTCCTACCTCCCACGCCCTGCCAGTCCCTCATGGGTCAGTCACACCTCTTGGCTGGCCCCCACTGTGGGTTTTTGCCGAGTTCTTCTGATGTGTGTCCCCTTTTCCCAGGCCACTGTGGCACTTGTGAGCCTGCGGCCCACAGCATTAGGCCTGGGGACCCCTGCTGCAGCTGGGTGCAAAGCCTTGGTGCCTGGGCCCCCAGGAGATGGTCCTTGTTCCCACCTTGCTGGGCCAGCCCCTTCCTAGGCCAGTGAGCCTGTTCCTGCTACAGAGACGCCAGGCCAGAAGACAAGCACGTGGCTGGGGAAACTGGTCTCCCCTTCCTGCTGGCACCTGGGCTGGAGGGGACACTCTCTTGGACTTGGGGAGGGAAAGGATCAAACTCTCCACCTCCATGTGTGGGGGGCATGGCCACTCCTCCCTCTCAACCTCCTGTCACTTCCGTCTGGGGATGTGGGGGTTGAAATGGTCTCCTGACTGTGGGCGGTTCTGGGGTCTCTAATGCCGCCACCTCCTGGGGAGGCTCCTTCGGTGCCCTGGCCCAGGTCCTTTCACCCGGCAGCGTCCATCTGTGGGTGACAGCCCAGCACCACGCGGTGCTCCTCCTTGGTCTCCCGCGTCTGCGCCCGTCCTTGGGCTGAGTCACGGGCACTTATTCCGTGTGTCCCTCTCCCCCTCCAGCTGACTGGACCAGAGAGGGACACCTGACCCCAAGTGGGCCTGGGAAAAGAGGTCTCTGCAGAGGCCAGGACTGAAGCTGGGGACCTCAGGAGCAGGGTCTTTGTATCCCCCTGAGAGCTGGACCTCAGAGGGAGGAGGGGAAGGGGGGAGCAGGTCCGAATGCTGTTGGGCGCACAGCTGCCTCTCCAGGTCCTTGTGAGAAAGCCTCTGTCCCAGGTCAATCATAGAGAGTCTGTTATTTGAAACAAGTGTCCTAACTGGGACACAAATGCACATGAAAGTTTATATACGAGGATTAATTATATGTGATTAAAATGAGACCATACTTCCAACAGTGTCCAAATTGTTGCCTATTGATGTTAATAGAAATCCTGTGAAAAAAATGGTTCTACAATCAAGTAAGTTTGTAAAACATTGGTTAAACGAAATAAGTGAAGTTTCTTTACAGCAGGACTTCTCAGAGCCTTTAACAGGTCGACGAATGTGCATTTGTGAATCTGCATGTGGTTTCCCAAACTTAAGTGATCACATTGAATTCTTGGAACAATATTCTGAAGATAATAGTCTGGGGAATTCTGGATAATTATACTGTGGTGTAATTTTTGTCATCTCGTCATCTCTGCTAATAATTACTGAGTACTGGTTACAGGCAAGCTGACCTGTCCCATTGAATTATCCCCATTTCCCCAAATGCGTGAGCTGAGGCTCAGATAAGCTGCAGCCTTGCTTGATGTCACACAGAGAGCCAGGGCAGAAACGGCTGAGCCCCCCCACGAACCACTAGGGTGTTACTGGTTTCTCTACTTCACCATGGACATCTTTTCCCACGTGTCGATAAGTATTCACAAGTGTGTGTGGCGGTCCCTCTGCGGAATGCGCCTGCCTTCGCGGCCTGACCCCTTGTTGGACATTATTTAGGGTTTCACTCTGCGGCTGAACTGCCTGCACAGCGGCTGTCCGGCTGCCGGGGCCACCAGCTTCGTCTGAGAGGAGCCTGTGTCCTGGTCACTGGGCACTCGGGAGGGCGGGAAAGCTTGGAGCTGGCCCTGGCCAGGTGGGGGCTCGTGGGGGTGGTGGTCGCCATGCCCATTTGTCAAGGGCTCCTCCTGCGTTCCCCCATGAGCCCATAGGGGCAGGCGCGGTGACAAGTCACCCCTACGGGCCATGCTGGGAGGAAAGGAGGCACCTCCCAGCTTGAGATTGTCCCGGCCACAGCGGATTGGACCCCAGGCAGGCACATGACACAGCTGGGGTCTGGGGTGGGCTTCAGGGAACCCTGAGAGATTCCGAGGCTGCCTGAGTTGGCATGTGTGTGCAGAGGAGAGGAAATGGGCAGAGTGCAGGGGCAGGAAGAGCGGGGTGCTGGGGTCTGTGGGAGGGACAGAGGCAGTGACAGAGAGAGGCAGGAGACACAGGGAGAGGACGCGGCTGCCAGGGCTGCCATGGCTCTCTCCATCCCTCACCAGGCCTGGCCACGCTTCCTACCTTTAGGTTCCAAGAGATTCCCTTATATCCTTCTGGTGAATCCCTTATTTTTCCTCACTTTAGTTCACATGTGTTTCTCTTACTTGCGTTCCGAGAACCTGCCTCAGTTCCCTGTTGCAGGGCCGTACTGGCTTCTCAACCACCCTTTGCTCCCCTTGACATCCTCAAATGACTGGGAGCTCATGGGCGTCACTGCGGAGGGCTGAGTCCTGGGAGATGACCCGGGCCAATGGGATGGGTGGTGGCCTCACCGCTGTCCTCACTGCTGTGTGAGAACAGCCTTGCCCAGGAGGGCCCCTGGGGACTTCCTGGCCGTGTGAGGTGGCGAACCAGCCGGGTGTACCAGTTAGTGCCCTGGCAGGGACGGACGGCACGCCCCGCAGGGCAGCGGAAGAGCTTTTGCCAAGGCTCTGCTTAGAAAGGGCAGGGCCAAAGGGGACCAGCCAGGATGGTGGAGCACCCAGGCTGCCGACGTGGGAAGAGGGACAAGGGGAAGTAGTGGCCGCTAGGATGCAGAGAGGGCGGTTCCTCAGCAGTCGCTGGAAGGACGTGCCTCCCTCGTGGGTCTGCGCCCTTCTCAGAGGAATGAGGCATTGCCAAGCCGGAGCCCAGCAGGGATGGGGCATGGGGAATAAAAACTCCACCCTGTCCCCGTGCTTGTCCTGTCTCCCGTCAGCACCTCTACGGGCTGAACCGACAGCCAGCCAGAGGGCAAGAGATCCGGATGCCATCCCCGAGGACCCACAGGCCAGCACAGACGGGAAGAGTGGCTCTTGAGGGGCAATGGAGGCCAGCCAGCGAGGGAGGCTAACTGCCACCAACACCGAGGGGACCTTCTTGGGAAGCAGTTCCCTGTTAGCCCCAGGCTCAGATTTCTGGCCACTCCAGAACCCTCCTTCCTGCATGAAGAGAGCATCCCTAGGGAGTGAGATTATAAAGTTGCTGTGGGTGAGACAGCTATCAACCCTTTGGTCTCCTGTTAGATTGCATTCTTTTCCCTGGTTGAGTAGCCTTACTACTGCACTAGTCCAAACACCACTGCCCACTCTTTTAGGCATATGCCAACAAACGCCTGGTATCATGTGGGGTGAACTAAGTACCTGGCAAAGAAAATGTGTTCAGAGCTGTGACTGTATATAGCAGCCGCTAAGTCTCTGTTAGATCCTGTCACTATTATTTTTCCACACAGAATAAGATCAGAGACGGTTACACTAAGTGCTCAGCATCCTGCCCTGGGGAAATACAGTCGTGCAAAGAGAAGAAACTCCTGCCGGACACCAGAGTAAGATCGCGTCTTCCGGATAGGTCCATGGCTTCCTCCCCAGCTCGGGAAATGTGGGTCTTTAGGGTGGGCTCCCAGGAGCCGGATTTGCATAAGGACTCAAAGAGAAAAGGTCTGGGGACTGATGGCGGAGCCTGGTGCAGACCTACTCTGTGCCCAGCACCGTGCTAAGGACTCATCAGGTGGGAGCTTCCTCCTCCTCCTCAGAGCACTTTGAAGGAGGTACCATTATCATCCCCACTTAATGAGGAAACTGAGGCTCTGAGTGACCCGCCCTCGGTCACACGGCTAGTGAGTGGTACACTGAGCACCGCCCACTTGCTTCCTAGAGGTCGCCTCACACCTCCCATCCTGTCACCCTCTTGTCCGCACCGCTACTACTAAACCGGCATGATGACAAATTCTTCTCGAATCAAAGAATAAATGAATGAATGAAAGCAAGGACCGGCCATACACGTCCCCATTCTCCAGATGGAGAAACCAAGCCCGAGTCTCCGGGGAGGATGGAGTCCCTCCGGGAAACTGAGCTGGGGACACAGGCAGCGTGGCTCCTGCCTCCGCCTGGGCAGTGGCTTTCGAGCCAGCGTGAGGAAGGCACTCACTTGCTGGGCAGTTCCTCCCTCGTTTCTCCGTCCTCCCCTCCCGGTCCCCATCCCGAAGGTAAAAAGTTCACATAGGCAGCCATCCGTCGCCGGCTGTCAGGCGGCCGTGTAATCTCTCTGTGGTTTTATTACTTAAAAACAGCGCGGCATCTGGGCTGGGGAATTTTCCAAGGTGTTTGAGGCTGCCACGGGCCCCATTTATATTGTGCCTGAGTTTCCTTCCCAGTCTCCTTGAGACAAGTGACCAGCAGGCCCCGCTGCGAAGGCCAAATCAGTCATTTGCCAACGGGCGCCGGGCCGTGAATTATCAGGGGAGGGCTCCGCGGGGAGCTCGGGCTGGGGGCGTGGGGTGACAGTAAACATCTCCCCGGAATGTGTCCCCCATCACTCACGGGCGGATAGCAGATCTAGGCACACACATGGCCCCGTCTCTAAATCTTGGCCTGACCTGTGAGGGAGACGGAGGTGACTTTCAAGGGAGCACGTGTGCAGAACTCGGGCAGTGTGCCCGCCCGCCCGCCGTGGTGCCTCTGGTCCTATGTGCCATCCGGCCTTCTGCTTAATTAATTTATTCATCCGTTTGTACCTTTACTCAACAAAACTTATTATTGAGCCTCAGATACGTGGAGGGGATGCACAATTTAAATTCCTCGGAAGATGCAAAAGAGGGTCTTCATTTTAGGGGGCAAGGGGCCCCAAAGTCAAGCTGCTGTTGTCCCCTCTCTGTGTTCCCATGTCACCTTGCCCCAGCTCCACGCCCACCCCCTTGTTCTGTCTGGGGCTGAGAGCTTCGCTGAGGGTACTGGGGAGAGCAACTGTGCCCAGGAGAGGGGGCACTGCCCTGCCCTGGGGGTTGTCTCTGCCCGGGACGGCCACTCAGTGCCAGCCTCTGCACTGGCACTTACCTGCCAGGTGTCATCAAATCCTTACAAGGAGCCCATGATGTAGGTGCCGTGACCGTTCCATTTCACAGATGGGGAGAGAAGCACAGAGAGGTTAGGAAATCGCCCAAGGTCACTAGCGAGTAGATGCTGGAACTTGGAACTCAGGTCTACCTGTCCCTGAAGCCCCCTGGGAGGAGGACTCCAGACGCTGCCTGTGGTCTGCAGGGGCCTGAGCAGTGGCCTGTCCACCTGCCGCTGAGATCTCCACCTGCTCCTGCCCACGGAAAGGGGCGGAAACTCTGGCACAGGACAGAGACTTGGGACAGGGAGGGGACCCTGGAGATTAGGAAGAGGGGCTGAGAAAGGAGAAAGGAGGTGCACGGGGCGGGCAGGGGGCCGAGGTGAGGCAGAGAGGTGCAGCGAGGGCACAGAGGTGGGGCACAGCGCCTGGGGACTTGAGGTGACGGCCTGCTGGCCTTACCGCCTGTCTGTGTGTCCTCGGGCCTTCTCCGTCGTGTCCGTCTGCTGTCTGTCTGTGTTCTGTTGCCTCTGGCTCCTTTCATTCTGCCCTTCCGTGACTCCCAGCCTTGCCCTGCAGGTCATGAGCAGAGGACGTCCCCTCCCTGAGCTCAGGCCTGGCCCGTGAGGTGGAGAGGGCAGCAGGGTTCTGCAGGGACTCTGGCAGGAGGTGACCGACCTGTCCTGTTTGCTCAGGACCTTCCTGGTTTTAGCACCAGAAGGCCCCCAACCTGGCCAATCCCTTGGTCCCAGACAGACGGGGCGGCAGGTCACCCTGGGAGGTGGTGGCTCCCGGTCCCCGGCCCCTGGCACACGGTGGCCCTGCGGGTAGGACGCTCTGTTTAGCCTTCTTGGTTCTCCTGCTCCCTCCACCCTCGGTCCTGCCTGGTTGCTGCAGGTCTCACTCCCTGTCCTCCGACTGTGCCCTCACACCCTGGTCTCTGTCCCCAACTCCTTGTCTCCTTTGTCTCCTAAAGATTCTCTCCTCTTCCTCTCTCTGCCTCACCTCAGCCCCCCTCCCTGTCCTGTGCATCTTGCTGCTCCTTTCTCTGTCCCGAGTCCTAATTTTCAGGGGCCCTTGTTGTCCCTGGCTTCTGTCCCTCTCCATGGGCTGGTTCGAGGGACGAGGTGGAGGGCGGGCGGAGACACCCTGCTGCCTCCACAGCCACCCTGAGACCCTGACCCGGGGGCCTGAGCCTGGGCGGGGTCTGAGGGCAGGTCCCAGGCCAGCGAGAGGGACGGAGCTGGAGCCCTGCGCCGGCTCCCCGGCCTGGCCGCTTACCTGGCCGGGAGCGAGGCCGGCGCGACCTCCCCTGCAGCTGCCCTGGCCTGTCTGCGCTCAGACAAGGGCTGACTCCTTCAAAGATAATTTATCGGCTGACACCTCATTGCACATGGTAATGGCTTGTGCTTAAATAATAATAAGCTTGATTGCCGTGCAGTCGTTAAACTTTTTTCCCATTCAGTTTAACTGACCATTTTGTGTGTGGTTTGGAAGACGGGGGGAGAGAGAGCCCGGTCGTTATCCCGGGCCTGAAATGGGAGTTAATTTCTAATGAAGGTATAATTTTATTCCAATGATTTTACATTTAATTAACTAAAGCTACAAGTAATTTGAAATTATATGGTGATGGGGCCTCACTTTGGGGATCACAGAGGCCAGAGGAGGGGGGACAAGGGGTGGGGCAGCCAGGGGTGAGCGGAGGAGAGGGGTGAATGGAGGGGACCCCCAGGCGAGCGGCGACTGGGGGCACCCAAGGCCTGTTGCCTCGGGGACCCACCTCCACCCTTCGCAGTGGGCAGTGCCGCTGTCCGCACTCCGCAGGTGGGGAAGGAGGGCTCAGAGGGGGAGGAGTGGGCCCTATTCTTCGGCCTGGCCTTTCTTCCCGCCCCTCCCCATTCTGGAAACAGCACCCCCTACCCAGCTACCTGCCCCCCATCCCACCATGGCCACCACGCTGTTCCGTGGTCCTGACCCCTGGCACCACTGGGTGGGGCTGATGACTCCTTCTCTGGGACGTTTGAACTTGGGCGAGAATCAGGCAGAGACCTTTTGGTGGGTGAAGGGTAAGAGGTGCTTTTCTCTCTCACCTAATTCAAATTACATCAGTCCCGTCAGGGCCACGACTCAGAAGTGTACGGCTGTGTGAAAGTTCACAGGTGTTCACTCCCACGTCACTGTCACTCAGATCAGGCACCTGCGGCCCCTCATTCCTCCTCCCGCCGACGCCTCCGCAGATAATGACGTGTGACGTCTGTCACCACGGATGAGTTTTGCTCTTGGTGGACTTTGTGTAAGAATCAAATAGCACGTAGTCTCCTACGTCCGGCTTCTTTCATTCAATGCCGTGTTTGCAAAGTGACCCACGTCGTGGCCTGTCACCATGGTTTGTTCCTTTTCATTGCTGGGCAGGATGCCGTTGCGTGCATTTGCTATAATTTACTTACTCATTCTCTTGTCGGTGGGCAATTGTGTTGTCTCCAGTCTGGGCCTATCGTGAACATTCCTGTTATGGACACTCTTGGACCCGTCTTTCAGTGGGTATAAATACTTGTTTCTCTTGGGTATCTGCCAAGAGTGCAATTTCTGATCTCTCTCTCTCTCTCTCTCTCTCTCTCTCTCGACTGTTGTGAAATGATTTCCAAAGCAGTTGTACTGATCTGTATTTCTCTTGGTGATCGAGGAGAATTCTGGTTTCTCCGCATTTTTCCTAGCACTTGGCATTACTAGGTCTTAATTTTAGCCATCTGGGAGGGGCATGGTACCTCACATTCAGGTTTCACTTTGAGCTTTCCTGATGACTGATGATGTTAACGATGTGGAGGGAATTTTCTAGGCTTTGCAGCCACTTGGATGACCTTTGCTGTGAAGTGCCCTGCGTGTGTCTCCCTCCCCAATTTGTAGGTTGGAACCTAACCCCCAGTGTGGTTTTAGGAAGTGGGGCCTTTGAGAGCCTGTTAGGTCATGGGGGTGCTGCCCTCATGAGTGAGATTAGTGCCCTTATAAAAGGGGCCCACGTTAGGTTGATTATGCTTCCGCCAAACGAGGACGCAGAAGGAAGGTGCTACCTACGAAGCAGAGAGCAAGTCCTCAGCAGACACCAAATTTGCTGAGGTCTTGATCTTGGACTTCTCAGCCTCGAGAACTGCGAGCAATACATTTCTGTTGTTTATAAGTCACCCAGTCTGAGGTATTTTGTTCTAGCAGCCCAGATGGATTAAGACATGCCTAGTCAAGTCTTTTGACAATGTTCAAAAAATGGATTTGCTCATTTTTTTTATTGATTTCTAGGGATTTTAAAAATGTATTCTGACATCTGACTTTCTCACTCTCTTAATCATGCCTTTTGATAACTAGATGCCTTAATTTTAATGAAGTCTAAAGACAAATGCCCAGGCTGGGGGGCAGAGTGCTGTGACAGTTAATGCCCACCGTGGGCACGCGAGGGAGAATTATTGTCACGCGTGCCACCCCTCTGACGTTCCTCAGTCTGGAGCACTCTCACCAGCTCTCTTCCACCTGCTGGTGCCCTAGTTTTTAAATAAGAGCTTTATTGATAAATAATTCACATACCGTGCAATTCGCTTATGTAAAACTAAATGGCTTGGGATATATTCAAAGAGTCATGCAGCCATCACCGTAATCAATTTTAGAACATTTTCGTAAGCCCAGAACCAGATTCTGTGCCCATTAGCCGTCATTCCCTACTTCCCTCCACCCCGCTCAGCCCCTGGCAACCCCCAATCTACTTTCTGTCTCTATGAATTGCCTATTCTGAACATTTCCTATAAACGGAGTCATGTAATGTGCGGCCTTCTGTGTCTGGGATCTTTCACGGAGCATAATGTTTTCAAGGTCCACTCACGCTGTAGCGTGTGTCAGTGCTTATTCCTTTCTATTGGCAAATACTACTCCATGCCCCGGGATACCACGTTTTGTTTATAACTCATCAGTTGGACTTTTGGATTTTTCTGCTTTTTAGCCATTATGAATAATGTTGCTACGAACGTTCATGTATAAGTTTTTGTGTGGACATACATTTTCATTTTTCTTAGGCATACTTAGGAATGTATTGCTGGTTCATACGGTTATCTTATGTTTAACCGTTTGAGGAGCTGCCAGACTGTTTTCCAAAGTGGCTGCACCATTTTGCATTCCCATAAGCAGTGTATGAGCCTTCCACTTCCTCTACATCCTTGTCAATACTTGTTATTATCTGTCTTTTCGATTATTGTCATCCTAGTGGGTAAGAAGTGGTGTCTAATTGTGGTTTCGATTTGCCTTTCCCTAATGACTAATGATGTTGAGCATTTTGTGCTTCTTGGCAATTTGTATACATTCTTTGGAGAAAGAGCCACTCAGATTCTTTGCTCATTTTAAAAAATTGGGTCATTTGTCTTTTTATTGTTGAATTGCTAGAGTTCTTTACATATTCTGGATAGTAGACCTTTATCAGATATAGGATTTGCAAATATTTTTCCCACTGTGTGTGTTGTCTCTTCACTTTCTTGAAAATGTCCTTTGAAGAACAAAAGTTTTTAATTTTTATGAAGTCCACCTTATCTATTTTTTTCTTTGGTAGTTTGTGCTTTAGGTGTCATATCTAAGAAACTATTGCTTAATCCAAGATTTATACTGATGTTTTTCTTCTAAGAGTTTTATTCTTAGTTCTATGTCTAGGGGTTTCATCCATTTTGAGTTAATTTTTGCATATGGTGTAAGGTAGGGTCCAACTTCATTATTTTGCTTGTGAATATCCACTTGTCTCAGTATCATTTGTTGAAAAGACTATTTTTATGCCCATTAAATTGTCTTGGCATCAAATATCAACTGACTATAAATGTGAGGGTTTATTTCTGGACTCTCAATTCTATTCCACTGATTTCGTGATCTTGTGCCAATACTATGCAATGCTGATTATTGTAGCTTTGTAATAAGTTTTGAAATTGGAAAGTGTGAGCCTCCAAATTTCTTCTTCTTTCCAAGTTTGTTTTTGCTATTCTTGCCCTCTTGCATTTCCATATATATTTTTTGTCCATTTTTGGGGAAAAAAAAGGCAGCTGGAGTTTTCATACGGATTGCATTGAATATATAGATCAATTTGGGGAGTATTATCAACTTAACAATATTAGGTCTTCCAATCCATGAACATAGACTATCTTTCCATGTAGGACTAAATTCTTTGATTTCTTTCAACAGTGTTTTGCGGTTTTTAGAGCATAAGTTTTGTACTTCTTCTGTTAAATTTATCCTGAGTGTTTTATTCTTTTTGATGCTATTATAAATGGAATTGTTTTCTTAATTTCATTTCTTGTTTGTTCATTGCCACTGTATAGAAATACAATTTATTTTTCAAATATTGATTTTTGTGTCCTGTAATCATGCTCATTTATTAGCTCTAACACAACCATTTATTTTGCTCATGTTTCTGTTCTGTGTGTTGGCATTTTTTTGTGTGTGTATGTGTGTAATTTCTCCAGGATTTTCTATATACAAGATCATGACATCTGCAAATAGAGATAGTTTTACTTCTTCCTTTCCAATGTAGAAGCCTTTTGTTTCTTTTTCTGGAATAATTGTCCTAGAAATTCCAGCCCAATGTTAAATAGAAGTGGGAAGAGCAGACAGCCTTGTCTCATTCCTGATATTAGAGGGAAAGCACCCAGTCTGTCAGCATTAAGTATGACGTTAGCTGTGGTTTTCCATAGATGCCCTTATCAGGTTGAGGAAGTTACTTTCCATTCCTAGTTTCTGTAGTGTTTCTATCAAGAAGAGATATTGAATTTTTTCAGATATGTTTTCTGTTTCCATTGAGATGACCATGTGATTTTTTTGTTCTTTATTCTATTGATCGTATATTATTTTACTGATGGTATATTATTCTATTGATGATATATGGTATATTATATTAATTGATTTTTGGATATTAAACCACCCTTATATTCCTGGGATAAATCCCACTTGGTCATGATGTATAACCCTTTTTATATATTGCTGGATTCAGTTTTCTAGCATTTTGTGGAGGATGTTTGCATCTATATTCATAAGAGTAATTGGTTTGTAGTTTTCTTTTATTGTGATGTCTTCATCTGGTTTTGATGAGGTGCCTTTTGTATAGGTAATGTGTTCCTGAAGTGTGTACAGAAATTGAGTGCTTCTCAGAGACATAAAGCTATTACAAAATACCTAACTCTACCATAACATTTTGACCCAATTCTCAACAAGTTTCCAGGATTCCAAACATTCTTTCATTCTGTCCCTTCCCTTCACAGTCAGCATGAGGCTGACTGGCTTACACCCAGTGAATACCTGATCAAGGCTTTAAAAGTGTCACACCTCTCAGCATGACCAATTTCCATCTTTGCCTATTTATTATTTAGGGGAATAATTGACTTTATTGTTAATATCATACCTTTCTTTTTTCCCCATTTTTTCCTAGCAGAGTGTCAACTACAGTGCAGTACACATAGAAGCAATCTGAAGTTCCTTAAACCCCTCTATTCCCCAGAACATTTCTCATTCAGGACCCAGGTTGCCACCATTTTACTTGGGCCCACCTCCCTCAGAGAGCCCCCATCTCCCTGCTCCTAAGGGACCAGAGAACACTCCAGAATTCCTGTTCTTTATCATTTAGCAATTTAGTCTCTGGCCCTCCATGCCAGACCACAGTAGGTCTCTGTTTGTATTATCTATAAAGCCCCTTAACAAAAAATGTGCCATTTGTGTTAAAGACAAATTTTTCTACTCACCTGCAATGAATGCCAATGTAAGGCAACCATTGCTATGTCTTTCTCTAATAGCATCTTTCTTCTTTCTGTTACATCTGTATTCCATACAGGCCTCAAAGAGTGGTTTTCAAATGAAAACAGCTATTGTTTCCTAAGGCCTTGCTGTTCTGGACTTCACCTGCAGTCTTTCGTTTAATCCCTCACAACACCCCTGTGAGGTGCTGTATCAGCCTTGGCTGTGTAACAAACTACCCCAGCATTTAGTGGCTTAAAACACAACCATTTATTTTGCTCATGTTTCTGTTCTGTGTGTTGGCAATTTGGGCTGGGCTCAGCTGGATGGTTCTTCTGGTCTTGGCTGGGCTCACTCATATATCTGTAGTTAGAAGTCAGCTGGTGGTAGATGGCCTCATCTGGGTTGGCTGGTTTCTGTTCCATGGGCTCTCCATCCTCTAGCAGGCCAGCCTGGGCTTGTTCACATGATGGTGGTAGCAGGAGTTTCAAGAACTAGGAGGAGGAAGCTGCAAGGCCTCGTGAGGTTTAGACTCAGAACTGACACATTATCACTTCTACCTCCTCCTACTGGCCAATGCAAGTCACAAGGCCAGCCCAGATTCAAGGGGTAGGAAATAGCCTCTACCCCTTGATGGGGAAAGCTGCCAAGTCATATTGCAAAGGAACAAGGATACAGGAATGAGAGTAATTGGAAAGGTTTTTGCGAACGGCCCACAATTTTACATATTAAAGAGGTTAACTGTTATAGTTCTTCCTGTTACAGTTCTGTCTTTTAAAGGACTCACTAGGAGATCCTCTATTGCATAGGGTGGTTGTGAGGATTTTCTAGCAAGCTCTTTATAAGTGCTGTTGGTGAGGATGGTGGTGTCCTGGGGTAGAGTGAGGCAGACTCAGGGGCTTCCAGAAGGAAGCCCCAGGGGACAAGTGGGGGCTGGCAATGTGACTCTTTTGAGATGTCCAGCAGGTCTGTGGGGTCAGAGGTGGGCTGGGAAGAAGGAACTGGGCAGGAGGAACTGAAGCAGTGGGCAGGGGTCTGATCAGACTGGAACTGGAGCTACCTGTTCAGGTAGGTGGACTGGTTCTGAGGTGATGGTGGTGGGAGCAAGGAAGGGGCTATAGCAGGGAGGGGTGTGCTCATTTTGACATTCATTCCTTCATTCATTCACTTAGTACTTCCTGAGCACCCATGGCATGCCAGGCCTTGGGCTGGGGGCTGGGCACCAGGGATACAGGAGTGACCCAGATGCCCCCTCTGGGCCCCCACTTCCTCCTGAGCTAAGGGACAGGCAGAGGGGTAAGGGCAAGGCCAGGGCACTGTGGGAGTGTGAGGAGGGCCCCCAGCCCAGTATGCAGGCAGCAAGGAAGGCTTCCTGGAGTAAGAGAAGTTCCTGTGGAGATCTGGCTGAAGCAGGGGCTCAGAGGGAGGCTGGGAGGGAGATCTGTGTGGAGAAGACAGTGAGGGTAGCAGCTGGGTCACAGAGCAGCGCTGACCAGGAAGTACTCGGTTTGCATTTCAGTAACAGCTGATGCTATTGTGCGCTGGCTCTGTGCAGGGGCCCTGGGCTCAGCATGGCCTGCGCATCTTCCTATTGGATTCTTCTAGTGGCCCAGGGAGGCAGGAGCTGTTTCTGTCACCCCCCATGCCCCACCCCCACTTCACCAAAGAGCTGCTGAGATGCTCGCTGGAGTCGGGATGCCATCCCAGGCAGCAACTGCAGAGTCCACGAGATTGCTGGGGGGCTGGGCTGAGGGGCTGTTGGGGAACCTGCAGAGAGTGGGTTTGGGGGACCTGGAAGGAGGGCCTGGGGCTGGCCAGGGAGGGACCCAAGGGCAGCTAGAGGTCTGGATCTGGGAGCTGGTAGCTCCTGGGTGGTACCTGCTCTCGGGAGGGGACCCCTTGCCCAGGAGAGCAGCAGCTCTGGGAGGGCCCTGGTGGTGGGGTGGGCGCATGCTGGGGGTTACCTGGGGGGTGTGTGTCCTGCACACCCATCGTGCTAGGCAGGGCATGCTGCCTCCCCCTCAAGCCAGCGCATCTCTCCTCCCCTAGGATGGTGGCCCCATGAGGCCACTGAATTGTCCTCTAGGATCAGCTTCCAGGGGTCTGCCATGGGCAAGATGCATTTCCTGAGTGGGGGAGGAGATTTTTACCTGCCTCCTGTTCTCCCTGGGTGAGGGAGGGACTTGCCCCAGGGTTGTGGGGATGACCGAGCACAAGACACCCAACCCTGGACAGTGAGAATGACACTAGCACATTTGTCACATAGACTCACAACCTGGGGTAGGAGGACCCTGCATGTCACTCAGGGCCACCTGGGGCTGCACTCGGGGACAGGGTGAGCCACTGGGGCCACGGGAGACAGGCTGTGGCGTAGCAGGATGTGAGGTGCTGGGTTCCGCAGGGGAGGAGCCTGGCCACACAGGGGTGGGCCGGAGCTGCACCTGCTCCGTAGGGAGGGCTGTTTGGCCAGACCTTATCCACAGGACAGAGGGGGAGGGAAGCTCAGGATCAGGCCCTGCAGACTTCACTGGGTGTGGAGGCAGCCCAGGGCCTGGGCCTCACTCTTAGGCTTGCACCGCGAGGATGCTGGCGGAACAGCGGCAGATGAAGAGGGTCAGAGGGCCAGGCTGGGGTGAGGACTCAGAACTGAGC
Organism: Lepilemur ruficaudatus; assembly: GCA_963574885.1. Classification (NCBI taxonomy): domain Eukaryota; kingdom Metazoa; phylum Chordata; class Mammalia; order Primates; family Lepilemuridae; genus Lepilemur; species Lepilemur ruficaudatus. The sequence goes on along the minus strand of CAUYRT010063203.1, from coordinate 70,272 downwards.
TTTTCCACATTTATTCAGCAGATGTTTATTGAGCATCAAATATGTGTTACCCTGACCTGCTGTAAGCAGGAGGGGTGGCAGCCAGACAGTGAGCAACAGACACAATGAGCAATGCATCACGCGGTCCCTTAGGTGTGGTAGGCAGGTCCTGTTCTCCTCCCTCTCCCTGCCCCCTTCCTCCAGAGTGGCATGTGGAGCTGGGGACCCCCTGTATTTGCTGAAGTTTCTGGGCAGGTGGGCTGACCAGGAGGGGGTTGGGGCCGGAGGAGAGAGGCAGGGAGGCTTAAGTGCAGCACAACAAACACTGCCTCTGCTGAGTGGCATCGTGCGCCAGGCCCTGTGCCTGGCAGGACTTGGATTCTCACCCCTGTTCCTCACAGCCACCGCCATTTCACAGATGATGCACTCAGGGTCCTTGGAGCCCATGCAGCCGGTGAGTCGGGAACCACTGTCCCAGCCCAGACCTAGGATTGCCAGGCCACAGCCCGGAGCTTGGCACTGCCTCCCAGATGAGAGGACAGGCTTGATCCATGCTCAGACAGGGGGTTCTGGGGCCTGGGAGGCCGGGGTGGGGAGATGGCCCCTTCCCAGTGGGCAGAGGGGGCGTTCGGTCTTAGAGGAGCAGAGCTGCAGGGCACAGAAGGGAGGGGACTGTGCTGTCCTCATGACCATGGCCAGTAGGACAGACCCAAGTGGACAGGCTTCTGAGCCCATATGAGACACCCTCTGGGGACTCCAAGAAACACCTGGGGTGTCTTTGGGGGTTGGTGAGACTCTGCAACATGCGGGCGGGCCTGGGAGCCAACAAGCGCCAGTATTGTTGCTGTGGTCATTCCTGCTATTGTCGCCTCATTTATGCGCCTGAGCAGGGGGTGCCGGGGGCACTGGGTGCTCGTCAGCATGGGGGCCCTTTGGAGCTTGGCTCTGGCCCTGACAGCTCTGCTGCCTCCCCTTCGCCACCTGTCTAAGCCTCTGTTTCCACATCTATAAAACGGGGCTGATGGCGTCTGCTCTAAGGGCTGTTTCGAGGACTCAGTGAGGTAAGAGGCTCTCGGGGCCCACTGACCAGTGCCTGGCCCCACAAGGAATCTGCCTCTGTCACGCCGGCCTCCAGGGTGAGGGTGTCACGCTGTAATTATCTGTTGGGGCGCAGACCACCCATGACATTTCTGGTGATTTTATGAGTCTGGGAGATTAGTTCCTTAAGGAAGAAACTCGTCCTCCCTGGCCGGGGCGGGAGAGGTTGCCAGGGCGAGCCACGCGCTGAAGTGGCCACGAGCGATGCTTTATGGGGCCTGTAAAAGCTGCTGAACCTGCTGCCGGTGCTTAATGAGATGAGCGGGGCCCTGGCAGTTTCCAATAACCTTCAGCTCCAGCTGAGCCCAGCCAACCCGAGAGGGGACAGGGGACAGGGACGGCTCTCATCTCTGCTTGAGACCCCCTGGGTCTGGGTGGCGGTGTGGAAGAGGGAGGAGGCCCGAGTGCAGGAGGTCTGGACCCTGACCCAGGCTGTCTCCTGCCCTGGGCCTCAGTTTCCTCCCTTGTGGAGCAGGATCATAATCCACACCTTGCAGGTCGTCCTGAGGTTTGGGAGGCAGAGTGCCCTGACGCACCTGGCGCCCGGCACGAGTGCCCCGGTGCAGCGTTGAGGGCTGGACATCCCAGGGCAGAATCCAGAACCTGGCTCAGCCGTGGTGTCCCCTCTGCTCCCCAAGGTGGCTGGAGTGAGGACAAGGCGGGTGTGGGCACTGGGCCTTCGTGCTCCCTTGAATGGTCACCAGAGCTGTCGCTGCCGCTGGCACCTCATTTTGTTTTAATGAAGCAGAGGCCACATATGCTGTTGTGCCATAGACAATAGTGGACGGTGTTAGGGGCGGTTGTCCACTCGTAAGGGTGGGGACAGCGGCCGGGGGCCGGCCATGTGCCTGGCCACATGTGGCCACTCTGAGACCATAGGCCCCACCACCAGGGTGAAGGTGTCCCCTGGCACAGACGGGGGCACACCCTCTGGGGACCTTGTCTCTTGGATTTGGGTTCGCCAGCTGGCGTCCTCTGTGGGTCGGCCGGTCAGGGCGGGGTGCGGTCACTCGTTCCTACATCATCCCCACAGCCAGGCTCGTCCGTCAGTCTGTCTGCCCGGGGGCCTGTTCGCTCTTTCAGCAAACAACCCTAGGACTTCCTTGGGGACAGTATTCCAGGGTTCATGGTTTTCCAATGCTTACACCAACCTGTGTGGAGGGATGGAGTCCCCATTTCCACGGATGAGGAAACCGAGGTTCAGAGTGGTGTGGCCCTGCCTGCTGGCGCCGTGCATGCTGCCTGCCTTGCCCGGGGCACCCCTACAGGCTCAGCTAGCATCGGTTGGGGAAGTGGGGAGGGTGCAGACCCCGGAAATCCAAGGTATCTGCCTTGTCTGTCCTAACAACTGGCAACTTGCCTCAGTTTCCCTGCCCAGAACCCAGGTCTCCATGGGGGCCAGAAGCCCACAGCCCACAGCCTCCTCCCTCCCTCCTCTGGATCCCACTCTGAGCAGGCATACCCTGACTCTCAGTGTTCTCCCCTCTCTAGACCTCTCTCCTCCCCTCCCCTGCTTCCCACGGGCCCTCGGAGACCAGCACCCTCCGAAGCCGTGGCTGGCTGGACCCGCTGGTCCAGCCAGGGCGGGGTGTGGGTCACGGGGAGCAGGCTGCTCCAAGCCCGCCGCCTCCTGCTGGCCATGTGCCATCTTGGGCATGTGCCCAACCCCAACCCCCAGTCCTCAGTTTTCTCATCTGTAAAGTGGAGCTAACAAAGGCACAGGGAGAGGCTCCCATGCGGGCCTGGGTGGGGACAAACATGAAAGAGACCTCTCACTGAGACCCCTTCTCCCCCTCCTCGTGGTTTCGGCCGTACGTTCCCCTTTAACTTCCTCTCGGGCTTTAAAATCAAAGTCCGAACAGTCACCCGCCCAATGCGCTGCCTTAGGAGCGGTGGGAGAGATCCCAGTTCGGGGGACATCGGGGCTGGCTCTCCGCTGCCCCTGCTGCTCCAGCTCTGCTTCTGGGGTGACGGTCCCTCATTCCCACAGCGTGTGTGGGAGGATCTGGCGGGACCTGCAGAAGACCCCGCTCATGGCCTGGCACATAGTAGGCCTGCAGCCTGGGGGAGTCCCCGGCCTGGGCGCATATCCCGGCCCCTCTGTGTCCCAGCTGTGTGATGTTAGGCGAGCTGTTTAGCCTCTCTGTTTCCTCCTCTATGGAAAGGAGGTAATAACAGTATGTACCCTGGGGGGTTAATAAGGGTTAAATCTGCTAGTCCTCATCCACACAGGCAGAGCGCTTGGGACAGCGTCTGGCAGCGTCCCACACACTTGGAGTTTGCTCCTACCGTCCCCACCTGGCTGTGGGCAAGGGCGCTATGTGTGCCCGACTCCCAGCCCCCGGCTCGCCTACTCAATCCCTGCTCCTAACCGGAGACCGGAGCGTTCCTCAACATAAGGGGGTCTCTTACCGGGGCAGGCACACCGGGGGGGGGGCAGGCCAGTTTAGGGGGCCCATCTGCCTGTCCCTTGGAGGCCTGGGAGCCCTGGCCGCACCAGAGAACCGCTGGACGAGAACTCCAATTAAAGGTAATTCCCCTTTTTCCTACCTTGAAATTCCTATTGATTTTTTCCCTAAATAGAAATTCCCATTGATTCCTTGTCTGTTCAGATTAGTGTCCTCGGCTGCAGCCTTTGCTGCATAATGTCCTCCCGCTTCTTCCCGGGCCCCAATAACTCTCCCCAAGGTGACCCTGCCACCACCTGCTTAGCTGGGCTCCATGGCTCCCCTAGCTGGGGTGGTGGGCTGTGGAACAGCAAGAGGGCCTGGGTGGGGCTCCGGCCTCCCGCTGCCAGCCCCGCACCCCACTTCTGCCCCAGGTGGAGAGGAGGCAGGGAGTGAAGACAGATGTCATGACACCTGGATTTGGGCCCACCTCATTGGACCTGCCTCTGCCTAGAAACCATTAGCCCATTGCTCAGGTGGGAAGCTGAGGCCCCCAGAGGCATCGTTGGCAGGAAACAGCCTTCCACATGTGAGCAGAAACGAGGTCCAGCCAGGCAGTCCCAGGAGGGGGGACCCTACCTGCCCCGGGTTCCCCTGCTCATATTAGATCACAAGAGCCAATTGTTAACTTGGCTGAAATTTTGTGAGCTGGCTGATGTCATGCTGGTAGCTTGAAATCAGTCACGGAGGGAGTATTTTATACCACGTAAGTCAGCACATGCTACAAACCAGGGCTTCTCTTCCCCGCACCCCAGCCCAGTTGTTAAAGAGAGCTGGTTGTTAGGATTTACCAGCACGCCACTGACCTGGACTGGCCTCTCCCATTCTGCCGCCTGCCTCTGAATCCGGGAGTGCTGGGTGGCTCCAGTCTTCCCAACAGTGGCCTCTCTCACACTTCCCTGTCTTTGCCGTTCCCTCTGCCTAGAGCGCCCTCATGACCCTTTCCTCCCGGGCGGGCGAAGTCCTTGGCGACCCATCTCGGCTTCCTTCCCCTTTCGTTCCCATCCCTGGGCTGGGCAGGGAGGTTCAGTGATGCAGAAGGCAGAGGGGTCTCTATGCTTGTAGAGCTTACGGCAGGGGACAGGCTCAGAGCCAGCTGGGTCACTCGGGATGGGCGGGCTTGGCAAGTCACTGTGCTCCTAGAGCCCTCAGTGACGTCTCTGGACAATGGGTTTGAACAACCTGGATGGTGGCAACACCCTCCCTTGGGGAGCGGGACGGAGCCCAGAGATTGTCTGGTACCACCTCGCTGAGTGCCCGTGACATCGCCATGAGGAGGAACTAAAGCTATTTTCATTTTGCCTAAGAGGAAGACGAGCCCCAGAGAGGCAAAGGAATGTGCCCATGGTAACACAGCTTCTAAATTGAAGAGCCAGGATTTGAGCCTGCCCATGTCCCCGCCGCCCTTAGGGCCGAGGGCAGTGATGCAGCCCTCCGTGGGTGCAGGCAGACACCGTGCTTCTCCTTGGGCTCTCGTGGCCAGTCTGGGTCAGAGCTGTCCAGGTCCCAGCCGGCCTCTCCCACCAGGTGGAGTTTCCTCCAGGTGGAGATCTGGGTCTGACTCTGCTACGTCCGCAGCCTGGGGCCAGGCGCCAAGGTGGCAGGAGGAAGCATTTGGGAAATGAGTTCTGATAGACAGAGCGGCAGGTCCACAGGCCTTCCCCACGCACACAGGCACCCACGCCAGCACCTGGGGCCAGCCGTGGAGGGAGGAGGCTCCACGCCCAACCCCCCAGCCCACCTCAGTCCAGGAGGGGTTGACCCCACACATGCAGTAACTGCCACCCACCTCGGTTTCCCTGCCTGGCTTGCCCCTGGAACTTTGGAACACGTACTAAGCCTCAGTTTCCTCATCTGTTAAATGGGAATGACAGGACCTACCTGGCTCATACCCAGGGCCTGGGGAAGCTGGATGGGAGTGGGGCAGGGTGTTCAGAGAGGGCTCACCACAGAAACTGGGGACCCCAGGAGCGGGCCATTGGGGCAAGGCGTCTTAATGGCCGTATCAAGAGCCAACGTTTAGGGAGTGCTGAGGATTTTCCACCTGTGCACTGGCTACGTCGCTCAGCCCACCCCGTTCTTATCCACAGACACAGTAGCTACAGCAGGGTGGGGCTGGAGATGGGGCAGGCGCCCCCCACCCCCACGCTGCCCCTGCCCCAAAGCTGGTGCCTCCGCTGCCCTGTAAACCGCCATCCTGATTCTCTATCTGGTGCGCAGACATTTTGCGACGTGTAAAACCTGATTATTTCCTGATTAGTCACTCGCCACGGTTAATTCACTGTTCACATTGATCCCAGCTCCTCACGAAGGGCACCCGCCCCTCTGCAGCAGCCGCCTGACGGTGGACAAGGCACTGCTAGGAGTGGCCTGCCGGGACAGGGGCGGCGCCGGGCCGGCTGGATCTGTGAGGGTTCCGTCGAGGTCGGGTCCCGGCAGGGTGGGTGCGTGCTGCGGGTGGCAAGGGCAACAGCACACGGGGGCTGGCGCGTGGGGCCGAGTCGGAGGAAACGTCCCAAGTCGTCTGGTCTTTAGCAAAGTGGTCAGCACCTCCTGGGCGCCGGCGCCTCAGCGCAGTGAACGCTCATTCATTCATTCACTCGCTCGTTTGTGGAGCACCTAATGTGTGCTCTCGTCAGAGGGTGAATGCGGTAAACAAATAGAACCTCGCTTTCGTGGGCCACCCTCCTGGTGGGGGAGAAAAGCAGTTAACAAATGCCTCAACAGGGCCAACACGGTTGTGATGCATGCTCGGAAGAAAATTCTTCGAGGTCATGTGCGAGTGACTGGGTAGTCACGGATGGCTTCTATGGGGAGGTGTCCTTTAAGCTGAGGAGTCAGCCAGCCCCATGGAGAGTTTTGGGCGAGCACGCCAGGAGGAAGAAATGGCCAGTGCAAAGGCCCCGAGGTAGAAAGGCCGGTGTCTGGATGGCGAGAGCCTCACTCCTGGGAACAGAGCAGGTGTCCAGGTGCCAACAGTCTGTGTCCTGGAGTCAAGCGTTAGGGGATTAGACAAAGGCTCAGAGGAGGCCCAGCATCCAGCAGGAACCCTCCGCTCACCGTGGGGGTCGTCTTGTTAGTTGCCTTGGCCTCTTCTCTGCTTCCTTCTCTTTTTCCTCTCCCCCGTGGCCAGGCCGGGACGCAATCTGGGTCACGGACCTCAGCCGGCCTGGACAACTGAAACCTCCTCCCCTCAGTTGGGGCCACCTCCTCCCGGCACATAAAACCATCTCTGCAATAGGCTGGAAAATGAGGCTTTTGGAGCAAAAAGCCCGTGTTTACAGAACAGCAGCAAGGTATGTGCCTGCAAACAAAGCAGCTTGTTACTCTTAGGCCCCAATAAAAAATCTTCTAAGTGCCTAATTAACAGTTTAGGTAGATATAAAAACATAATGAGAAAAACAATCTGTTTGCAAAAAGAAAAGAAAAGAAAAAAAGGGGGGGGGAATTGGCAGGGCCCGGCCGGCGGCTAATGCGGGCGCGTGTCCGTGTGTGCGGGTCCGCGTGGCCGGGAGGGCGCGCCTGATGGCCTCCCCGCACGCGATATTGCACCTCTGTACGTCTGAGCAATTTTAAACTTGGCAGGAAGGGAGCTGCGCGGAAATTTGCGTAAGCCTTGATAAATATTTTATGCAAATTAAAATTGAATTCTTTGCTTAGTTTAAGCAATTTCCCTGTAAGGAGTGTGTCGAGGAGAGAGATTACAACATTTGCCGGTTTGTTTATAATTTAATTTTTTTTTTTTATGTTGCGGCTGGCAGTGGGGGAGATGGTAACACCTGTGAGTGTTTATAACGTCCCATCTCCTTCACAGCTGCTCCTATTCAAAACACCTCGCCGGCGTAATAATTTCATAAAATTTCATGATTTACCATCTGCTCGCGCCGGTTTGGGCTTCGGCAATAAGCTCGTGCATGGCGCCTGGCCCAGAAAGGTACAATAACTGTATATTTTAACTTAATGGTTTTTTGGGGGGCATGCAAATTTCAGCGAGCAGATTGCGCCGAGGCCCGGGCTTGGAGCGGCCTCCCTGGGCCCCGGCGGCCCCTCTCCCCAGAACCACCCCCCTGCGAGCACCCCCCGGCTCGGTGAAGGTTGCCCGTGTCAAAATCGAGATATCAAACACCAAGTGTAAAAAGACAAGGTAGGAGGTACAAGAGGATTATTTTCCTTTTAGCATTTGATGTCTGTGCATTTGGGTAATTAAAATGATTACTACAACAATTAAAGCAAGTAATTAGAAACTAATTACACCAGCATTTTTTGTGATTACAGGAGCAGATGAAAATAGTGTTCAAAATTAAATTCATTGCATATTCATGGGAATGAAATTAAATACTGCTGGGTGGATGAGATAATCGGAGGAGAGGAGAGAGGAATGGCATTCTGGGGATTCGGAGAACAGACTGTTGCTAATGCTCCAAACAGACATTTGGTTAAATCAGTGATAATCTTTTAATGGCTTTAAAAGGAGCTAATATTTGGAAAGCAGTCAAAATTGCTGAGAGTTTGTGTTTTTCACTCTCTCTGTGATAATACACACCAGCTGTAGCACAATAGAAAACATTTAATCATTACCCACTCAAATGGAGGCACAGGAGCCAGCATCTCCCCGCCTCTCCTGGTGTCTCATGCACGACAATAAATTAAATTAAAGAATCTTAGTGAGCTCTTTTTTCCCTCTCTCTCCCCTCCTCTCTCTCCCCTCTTCCCCGCTATTGACTACCTTGGAGCCACTGCCTTGCCACGACCATTTAATGAGATTCCTTAGATTAAATAGATTTTCTGTTTAACTCCACGCTGGTGAGATAGCATGTCAGGGACTGAATGGCTATTAACATTTAAATATTTCACAGAACAAAAAAAAAAAATCGGAATATGAATTTTTCATTGTTGCGGCGCTCGATGGAGTCGCTCCCTCCCGCCCTCTCTCCGGTTCTCTCTCCCTCTCTCTCTTTCTCTGCTAGACCTAATGAAACTAAAGTAATTAGAAAGATACAAGAGGAGCACTTTCGCTAGAGTGCAATTAAATTGAGCGCGGAGCCGTTATTTATACAGGCTGGTCACTGCGTAGCCGCTGCTATTTTCTCAGCCTGCTTGAGTCATAGATTATTACAAGAGATTAATAATGTAAATTTCACTGACTCTGCTGCTCTCCGAGCCTTGGCCTTCAGAAATTGATGGGCGCGCCATCCATCACCTCCTCCCGTCCCAGCCCGTCCCCCGGCGGGCCCGGCCGGCCCCTGCGCCCCGCCCTGCTCCCCGGGGCTGTCTCTTCACCCCTTTCTGACTGGGACCCTCTCTCTGTCTTTCTGTCCCAGTTTCTCTGTGCCTTTTTTCTCGTGTTTATTTCTGACCTTCCTCAACACTGCTACGTTCCTGCCCGATTCCCTTGGGGGTGGGACCCTCGCTGCAGCCCCCCAGGCCCCAGGCTGGCTGTCTCAGATGGGATCCCTTAGCCTGGTAGAAGCCACCTGGTGGGTGATGGGTTAAAGGCAAAATTTGCCCCCAGCGTGCACCATCCCTTCCCGCAGCACTTGGGATCTCTCCCACCGCTCTGCACACCCAGCCAGCCACCGTCCGCTCATCCCTTCTCTGCACATTCCTTGGCCCATCGCTGTTCCTCATTCCCTTCCAGCCTCCACGTATGTGCAGGAGGGAGAGCTGAGGTTGGGGTCCCGACTTTGCGGCTGTCTAGCTGTGTGAGTGACCCTGGTTGCCACTTTGCTGAGCCTTCGTGACCTCACCTGCTAATAGGGATCTTAGAATTTGTTGGGCACAGTTGGATTGCATGATCTGCATGGAGGGCCGGGCACACAGCAGAGCCGGGACAATGGCCGATGCTGCCCTCCCTGCTGCTTCCATGTGCAGGCACCGCTTCTGCCTCCCAACCCTGTTGTCAGCTTCGAAGTGCCCTCTCCGCAGATGCTTTGCGGGTTGGTGGAGGCCAGGCCAGGAGGGAGTAGGGGTGAGGTCAGGAGAGGAGAGGGGCCTGAAGGCTAACCCTGGCCTGCCCACCCGCCTCCCCCTTTCACCCAACCCCCGCCCCCGCCCGCTGCAGGGCTGCTGGGGAGGAGCCCTTGCAGGAAGGGAGCAGGCGCCCCTGCCCAGCAGCGGGAGTGACCTCCCCGGCCTGCTGGGGAATCGCATCACAATGTGCCCAAATACAGGATTCCGCAGAGCCAAGAGGGCTTGCTTTCAAAACAATTAGCACCAACATCTGCCCAAGCACCCATGCTGTTTTTGTATAATTAAAACAAGGCTCCAGAATCCCACTGGACACTCTTTAAAAACTACTCATTTTTGGCATTATTTACAATGCGGGGGGATGGCGGGTGGGAGGCACCTGACACCCCTGCTGCCACCCCTAAGGAGAGGCCTGGAGCCCCCATCCCTGCTGGCCTCTCCAGCAGCTGCTGTCTCGGTGAGGAGGTCGGGGGACTTGTGTGAGACCACTGACCGCTGCCGCCCTCACCTTCCGCGGGCCGTCCCCTGGGGTCTCGGGACCAAGGCTGAGCTGGGTGGCGGGAGGGAGGGGGAAGGCAGGGGGGAGTCCCATCTTCCTCTTTTTTTCGGAGTGCATGAATCCCAGTGCTGGAATTATTTATCAAAGCTCAGCCAGTAACTGCTGCAGAGGTGGTGGCAGTTCTCAAAACAAACAAACAAAAAATTAAAAACAATAATAGCAAATCACTGCATTAAACCTTTCTTTTGTTTGTTTGTTTGTTTTTTGTCTCTTTTTTTTCATTTTTTTTTTCAACTTAGAGAAAGACTGGGATTGGGCGGAGGGAGGATTAGCTGGAGAAAGGCGAGTAGCGGTCAGGTTCCAGCCCCCACCCTATAGGCACGCACAAGTACGTTTATCCTTGAATTCACTGTGTTCTTTGTTGGATTCATGTGTGCAAAGTGCGTGAGAGGCTCTGCTGTGTGACACCTCCCCATGTGCATGTGTGCTGTACTTGTGTGCATGGGCGCACACCTGTGTCTGTGCACACGCTTGAATGCGCACACAAGCACGGTGTCTGCACATCTGGGGCATGCATACACACACATGCTTACACACGCACAGGTGTGCAGACGTGCACACATGCACATGCAGGTGGGCACAGGTGGGAATTGTGGGCAGTGCTGGCTGAGGATGCATTTGGCTCCCCCACTGCCCCTACTTTGTTTTCTAGAAAGTTCCAGTTCTCTGTGCTGAGGTCCCCCTTGGGGCCTTCACATCAGCAGGCATGAAGGGAGGCTGCTTGCTGGCTTGGTGACCCCTGACCCTTGGCCGGCTTAGGCTCTCCTAGCAGGAGCGTGGGTGCAAGACCCTGAGGCTGAAGCTGGAGTTCAGCAAAGCTCGAGTTCCCGGCCGTGATACCTCTGTTTTGCAGCTGGGAAGTGACGTGTGGGCAGCCCGGCGGGCACATGGCCAGTGCCTCAGCTGTGCCCCTCCCAGGCCCCTTCCTCGCTCTCTGCAAGAGCCACCCTCCCTAGCAGGGGCTGCCGGGGGGAAATGGATGTCTTTGGACAAACGAAGAAAGCAACAGAAGACCTGACTTCTTCCCATGGCTCCTTGGAGTGGAAACCAAGCCTTCCAGTTGGCACCTTGCGGTGGCAGGTCACCCAGGCTGGCGTGCCAGCTGTGGTTCCTCCAGATGGATTGTTTGGGAGTGAGGGCCACGCGCTGATCCAAGTGCAGATGGTCACGCTGCTTGGAGAAACAGGTGCCTTTTGAGTGTGCGTGCCACCCGGGACCCCCGGGGAGGCAGCCACCGGAGGGGAGCCACAGACCCTAGAAAGCCGGGAGAGAGCTGGGATGTGATCCCACATGTCGGTGTGATGTGCGTCCTCAGCAAGATGGGACTGACCTGGCCCTTTCTTGCGAAGAGTTGCCTCACCTGCATTCCCCCAGGGGCCGCTAAACCCCAGGGATGCTCTTGGCAAAAGAGGGCAAGGCAGGGCGAGGAAGGCAGCCAGTGGAGGCAGAGAGACCTGCTTTGGAATCCCAGCCCTGTGTGACCTTGGGCAAGTTGCTTACCGTCTCTGTTCTCCAGTTTCCTCCTCTGTAGAGTGGAAGCAATTGAGGCACCATCCCCAAGGACTTATTCTTAGCATTTAATCAGATCATGCAGGGAAAGGGCCTGCTCAGCTCTTGGCACGGAGCCATCTCAGTGCACGTGGCTTCTGTGACAATAAGATCATTGTTACCTATAGAGCATTTGGCATCCACAACTGCAGGCGGTGGTGTCGTTATTCTCTCGTCACAAAGGAGGAGGCAGAAGCAGACAGAGGCAGTGCAGCCCTTTGGGTGTCCGTCAAACTCACCCCCTCTTTGAGATCTGTCTCCTAGACTCCAGGGGCAGCCCCGGCAGCGATGGCACGTGGGACACACCTGACCACGGGCAGCCGGAGCCGACTGGAGTGTCTTTCCCGGGAGCTAGGGGTTTGCACCTGAGCCGCAGCGATGCAGCTCGTCCCCGTCAGGCGTGCGAGGCTGTGCGGCTCGGGCGGGCGTGTGCAGAGAGAGGAGAGTGAAGCAGGGACCACAGCGGAGGCGGGGGCGCTTGCCGTCTGGGACCGATGCCTTTCTGTCCAGGTCCCGCTTGCTCGCATTCTGTCCCACCACTTTCTGGACCGTGCCCCAAATCCACCCCCCTCACCACGTTTTCCTTCTCTCAGTGTGTGTGGGGTTGTTCCTTGCCACCAAAGGATGCCTGACTAAGGACGGCCGAGCAGGGACACGCCTGCAGGTGACATGCCTGTGGAGGCTCTGCTCTGTGCTTGGCAGCGTCTCACCTGTAGACCAGGGAGGCAGAATTAACACAGGGTTCCCACCATTGAGCCACAGGTGCGCTAACCCTGAACGTGGAGGAGGGGTTCATAGCATGACCTGCCATCAGTGAGAGAGTAAATGGCCCAGATGGCACAGGGACCCGGGTTTCAGCTTCCCCACCCCACGAGGCTGCCAACATGCCGGGGCCAGAGAACAAAGCATCTAGGACCACGAGGCCTCTATGAGGCCAAGACATGGACCCTAGGAGTCCCGCATTCGGGCCAGATCCTCTACTGCTGGCTCAGCACCTGGGTCCCCATTTTACAGATGAGTAAACAGAGGCCCAGGATCACTGCTGTAGTTTGTATAATTGTTCAGCAGGCCTTTCCTCCCACCCCCATCACTGGTGAGGTGTATTTTCCTGTCCCATGGATGTTGAGCTCGGCCGTGGAACTTGTTTTGGCCAGGAGAATGCAGTGGACAGGACATGAGCAGTGGCCCTCATAAGTGTGGCCCCGTAAGTGTGCTTATGTGGTTTTGCTTGGTTCTTGCTCTTCTGCCATCTCCACGGGCACCTTCCTGGGCAGCCGCTGGTCCCGGCGTGAGAAGAGGCCCGGGGAGCAGCCCTCCTCCGTTGGAAGCAGAGCCTCTTGGCCCAGCCCTGCCGCCGTCAGCCAAACCACAGCCAACTTGCAGGCCTGTGGGTGGGACAGTGTTTACTGAGTTTTGAGGTAGTTTGTTACGCAGCATTGCTGTGGCCGTGGCTGACAGACACAGTTGCACAAGAAGTGGCAGAGGTGAGCTGGTTCTGACCAAAGCCTGCAAATGTAACCCCTGTGCTGTGCAGTCTATCAAATTAGCAAATGTGGGTGAGGATTTTGGCATGGTGTGAGGCCTCTTATCAACAAGCGATGTGCGCTACTCATATTTATATCGTCATTATAGTCATCTCTACAGAACAAGGGATGCGGAAATGCAGTGAGTCCGCAGCAGTGGAGGAGGTGCCCTCGGGGTAGGTGGTGGCCTTTCATCTGGATTTTGCAGCTTGGACACACCAAGCACAACAACAGGGCCAGAGTTACCTGTTGGTGGCTGAGCTGGTGCCACCCCTTCATATCCCTGCCAGGCTGGAAGCAGGAGAGAAGCAGGAGCTCTGGAGTCAGACAGATCTTGCTTCAATTCCCAGCCACTGCCTGCTGGCTGTGTGCCGGGCCAGGACCTTCTCTCTTAACCTCAGTTTTCTCATCTGTAAAATGGGGGTGACAGTCACAGCTGCCTTGTAGGGCTGTTGTGTGATCAAATGGGGTTGTCACTGAGGAGGTTTGGCAACCAACCTACCAAATCCACACACACCCACGCACACAGACTTGAGAGATTGGTCCTTGGGGCCGGTGTGAGGTGCCACCCATGTGCTTTGGGACAACTGGGAGAGAGAGGGCCAGGATGCAGGGTGGGGCTGGGAGCTGGCTCTTCTGTGGCTGTTGGAGTGACCCCCGTGGTGACTGTGGGGATGATGGCCTCTTCCAGGTCCTGGGGGGCGGGTGGCCAATGCTGCTGAATTTGGCAACCAAGGCTGAGTGGCTCCAGCACCCGGGCCACCCTGTTCCTGAGAGCAGCCAACGTGGCCTCGGCTGCTCGGCCTGCAGAGGTCACTTGAAGTGCCTGGTCCACTTGACGCCCAGGATCCCTGCTCACCCCTGACTCCCATGCTAGCACCCCAGCCCAACCCTTGCAGGCACCTCTAAGTTTCCTGATTGATTTGTTTTTTCTTGAGAAATAAAAAGGTCATCATGGCCCCTGGTCTTCCTTCAACACACCAAACCTTCTCGGCCTCTTTCCCAGACTTTCAGGTCTCGGCTTTAAGTCACTTCCTCTGAAAGTCCTTCTGGAGCCCTCCGGACTATTGCACCCTACTTAGCTCCCTGTCTTCCCTGCTGTTCTCTCCCACCTGCCCGTGTCCCGTTCCCGCATTGCCAGTAGTGCCCTTTCTTACTATAGTGGGAATGACTTCCACTTGGCCTACAGCTGGGACTAAAACAGAGGAAGAGAACATCTCCTGGGCACTTGCTACTGCCAGGCCCTGCATGCACATACCCAATTTAACCCTCATCAAGTGTTGGCTGTTAGAATGATCATCCCCATTTAGCAGATGAGAAAACTGAGGCTCAGAGAGGGGAACCCAGGTCTGCCTGACTCTGAAATCTGGCTCTGGCCCCTCTTCCTTCTGGGACCCTGGCACCCTGTGTCCTGAGGCAGGACGCGCCCCCTCCCTTAATTGTAATTCAACCACTTGTGATATTTTGGTACCAATTAATATTGATTTTACAATTGGTTTACGGAGATGTTGTTTTATTACTAATATATTTAATGTGCAAATCAATAAGAACACTTGCTTGGCCCTCTCCCTGGAAGGTAATAAAATCAAATATCTCAGGGGTAAAATGCTATCCGATCCGTGAATGGCAAAGCAGATGCTTAATGTAATAGTTAAAGACTCAGCCGGGTGCTTGGCAGGACCAGCCGCCTTCCCCAGCCTGGCACTCGGGGCTGCCAGCCCGGGGGTCCCTGAGCTCCAGACCTGCGGGGATGGGGAGGTTCCCGGCCTCGCCTGGGGACGGGACGCTCTTGTCTCAGGGCCTGCGCTGCCTCCGGGGAGCTGCCGGGCCAGGGCCGCCCTCGCTGCCCGTCCTCATTCCCCTCTTCTCTCTCCCGCCTCCTTCCTCTTCCATTCCTTCATCCCTTTTTTTGTTCATTCCTCCCTTCATTCATTTGTTTAGCCAATCATTTGTTCTTATATTTTCCAGTTCATTCATTCATCCCGCTGTTCATTCATTCAATAATTTGTTCTTTTGCTCGTTCATTCATTCAGTTTCTCAGCCATCTGCTCGCTTGTCCAGCCATTTGTTTTCATTCGTTCATTCGTTCTTTCACCTGGCCGGTCTTGGGTTTGTCGGTTTGTTCGTTCCTTGCTCGTTTGTTCATTGGATCACCCGCAGGTTTGGGCTAAGCGGCCACTCTGCGTCGGGCGGGGTGCTGGGGACGGGGCATGGCGCGGTCCCTGCTCGAGTCCTGGCGTCGCGGTCGGATGGGGGCACTGGCTCCCTTTGCTGCTTGAGTGGCTTGTCCTGCCCCACTTCTGTTTGTTCCCTGTCCAGTGGCAAAGGCTGGAGCCTGGGAAACGCCACGGTTTTCCTGGGCTCGGCACTTGCGGAGCTGCCCCTTCCCCGGGGTGAGAACCTTGGGCCCAGGGCATCCAGGCGTCAGCTCCAGGGTGGGCGGGGGAGCTCTGTGGGGGGCGCTGCCCTCCAGGCACCATCTGGGGCCAGCTATGGGCTTTCTGGCACAGCGGGCCGGGGACTGCCCTGAGACGTCCCACTGTGGGATCCACCCCCCAGCCCTGCAGTGGGAACACAGCAAGCGCTCGGCAGGGAACAAGCCCGAGCCTGGCATTGTCCCTGGCACGTTACTCTTGATGCCACAGCTTGGCGAGGGAGGCGTGACTTTCCCCACCTGTCAGCTGAGGACACGGAGGCACAGAGGAGGGAAGACTCTTGCTCAAGGTCACGCAGCCTGTCGACATGATCACTGGGATTTGAATCCAGGTCCGTCTGACCCCAAAGCCTGCACTTTCCTCCTCACTGAGGCAGGGTGGGGGCCTGAGCCCATAGGTGGACGGCCTGGGTTCTAAGCCCCAGTCCCTGCAGACCCGCTCTGCGTCCTGGGGCCAGTTCTCTGACCATCCTGAGCCTTCATGTCCTTGTGTCTACGAGCGAGTGTAGTCCTGGCTGCGTGCTCAGGCTGTGGAGAGCCTGGCGCACAGTAGGTGCTCTTGAGGACCCACTGGGCTGTCTTCTGGTCTGGCTGTCTGCTAAGAGCAATGCCTTTCTGAGACCCCTGGTGTTAGGAGGCTGCAGAAGGCCTGGATGGTGCAGGGTTTGGGGTCCAGGGGGACACGGGAGAAGTCTGTGTGCAGCTGTCTGGGACAGGCAGAGTCACGGCTCCTGTCTCTCCTGGGGTCCCTCGAAGGCTGAGCTGTTCTGGGGGACGGGGGCTTCTGCCTGGGTGCGGCGTGGAGGCAGGAGCTGGAGCCAGGCTCCCGTCGTGATTTATGGGGGGCTGGTAATGAAGCTTCTGGCAGTAAATAATCAGACGTGAAAATCTTACCATTTAATTAACCAAAAATAAATGACCAAGGGCCCTGGGAAGAAGGGAGTCCCAGCCACCCTGGAGTCAGCTGCCACCGAGGCTTGGCGTGGAGCCACTTGCTCGCCTGTCACCCCTTCATTCCCGCTGGCACAGCCCTAGGGGTTCCAGGGGGTGTTGTCCTCCCCATTTCCCAGAGGGGGAAGCTGAGGCCCAGAGACAGCAAGGGCCCAGCCCAGAGTCCCACGACATCAGTGAGCGACCTGGGACACGATCCTGTGGCCCCTGAGTCCAGGGCTGCGGCCACGATGCTCCTTTACGCGGACCCGGCCCCCCGTCCTGTCCGTCTCTCCAGAACCCCCTGCGGCCCCCCCTACCCCAGGAAGGCCTGGGGCTGCTGCAGCCGCAGGAGCCGCGTGGAGCCACTGTCTTGCCAGTCAGGTCAGAACCGAGTCCCTGGCGCGGGCATCTGCTGAACTGACGTTCCCAGCGCTACTGACTCCTTTGGTGGGAACTGGAGATTCGCAGGTTGATGGGCCGACTGACCCCAGGAACAAAGGGGACAGCGTCACTTTTTGTGCTCAGGAGCTCTGCGAGTGGGCAGCCTCTCCTTTTCTTTTCCTTGTTTCTCAGGTGTCAGCCGTTGACTTTTGGTCCCTGCTCCCTGGCCTTCTGTAAAACGGGTACGTGCCAGCTGATTGCACGGAGCAGAGAAAGGAAGCAGGAGTGGGGGGAGGGAGAGCCAGGCGGTGTGTCCCCTGCCCCGGTTTTGTTGTTGTGACTTTTTTCTTTTTCTTTTAAAACTTTTTTTGGCGTCTCGTTCTTAATGTAAAAGATGGCCAACGTTTTGGAGCCCTTTGCATGTACCAGACGCTGCACTAAGCTTGTCACATAATGATGTCATCTGATTTTCATGTTAGCCTTTTGGACAGAGGATTCCTACTATCTCCATTTTCAAGCTAAGGACTATGAGGCCCAGAGAGAGGCAGTGACTTCTCCAAGGACACACAGCAAGTAAGAGGCCAAGCTGAAACTGAAGCCGTGTCTGTCTGAGCCCAACACACAATCTGCTGGTACTCTGCTGCCCCCCACTTCATGCGTCCGCAGGGACTGAGGCAGCTACGGAAACCTCAGTCTTAGGCCATGGGAAGTGGACAATTCCCGCTGGTACAGGCAGGAGAGGCGATGGATTCGATGGAGGAGCAGCTCTGGTCCCGCTGCCGAAGGCCCGTGGGGGCTGTCCCCTGCAGGCTGGCTTTGGCCGCAGCGGTGGGGGCGGCCGACAGCACACACTCGGAGTCAGGCAGGCCGGGGTGGCACTGCGGCTCTGCCACACGGTCTTCGTGGCCTCGGACAGGCTCCTCCCCACGAAGGATCAGGATGGGACCTGCCCCAGGGCTGTGGAGGGGGCACAGGAGGCCACGTGGGTTTGTGCTCGGTCGGGAGCGCCAGGTACACGTCAGTGCCCGACGTGACCTGTGTCATTTCTATTAGTGACACAGGCTAATGGCAATACTCAGCATGGGTCTTCCTTATTTTTGCAGGACGGTTGTCAGATTCGGAGGAAATATATTCACAATGCCCGGAACAGTGCCTGGCACGTGTGGGTACTTAATAAATGCAGGGATTATTCCTGTTTCGTCAAACACAAATTTATTTATGTGCCTTTATCGTACAGACTGAAGAAAGCCTGGAAGGAACAACAGCACAGTATCAGCAGTGACTCTTTATTTCCAGGGTTTTAGGGTGGCTGCGGATATTTTTCTTTGTGATTTTCTGTGTTTTCCACATCTTTAGTGGTGAGGAGGTGACATCTTTGCAACTAGAAGGCAGAGCTTTTTAAAAAGCAAACCAGAAACAATGGAAGCTGTGGTGGACAGGCCTGCGGAGCCCCCACCCCCAGCTGTCGCGCCGGCGGAACGCCTTGGTTCTGGGGGAAGGGGAGACCCAGAAAGCTGGAGCTGCCTTGCACCCCGGCTCTCAGACCTTGGGGGGCGGGAGCTGCATCTTAGGCATCTTGCTTCAGGGGTCCCCGACAGATGTCCAGGGCTGGGCTGTGACCCCGGGGTCCTCCTGACGCTTCCTTGGAGCTGGGGACACCTCCAGGGAAGTGGCCAGGGCTCCAGTCCCCTCCGACATCAGGCCCGCGCCATTCTCTTCCCCCCACCTCACGTGGCCCTGCCACTCCCTGCCGATTGGCATATGGAGTGTGGAGACAATAGAAGCTGAGTGTAACCACTGTTTACAGAAAAAAATGGTGCAAGATTTATTTATTGGAAGGTGACTGAGGAATATGAATTCTACACTCCATTTAAAATGCTTTTTATTTCTCTCAGCCTTGGGGCTCAGAGTACATCTAATTTCACCCACAGCTATAATTCTCTACCAAACAGTTCCTGCTGCTCCTCTGGGGCCCCCAGGAGCCGAGTTAGTTTATGTCTGCCTCTGACGAGGCTTGGGCAGGGGCCGCAGCCACTGCGACATGCCAGCACGCTCCGGCAGCCCCGCCCCCGTTGCCCCCGCATGCACCCTTCAGAGCTGGGCGTGGGCCCACAGGGTGCCCACGGCGCCGTGCCCCGGGGCCTTGGGACTGCCGAGGCTCGCCCAGTGAGCGGCCCATATCTCACACCGGACGTGTTGATTGCTCCAACCTCCGAGCTAACAAACAATTAGTTTGTTAGTATATTTATCCCGTGAACGTTGGAGCCTGTGATTACAAATCCAATATCGGGACTGCAGCAGCGTTTGGAGATAAATCTGTGCTCCAGGCCTGGTGGTGTCAGCGGCGGGGTGGGGGCCCCCGGAGCGGAGGGGCAGACCTCTCGGTGGCCTTGCTGCCTGTCCCTGCGGCTGCTGTCCCAGCTGCTCCTCTGTCTGGATGCATCCGTGTGCCTGCCTGCCTGTCACCCTGTCCTTCCCTCTGCACCAGGCCTGGGGCTGCAGAAATACATTAGGAGAGGGGTTCAGGATCCGCCGGAGAGACAGACAACAGCAGTCCTGGGTGGTCGGTGCTGCAATGTGGGAATGGAGGGAGCGAGGCTGTGGGCTCCCACGAGGAAGGTGCTAACTCTGCCCAAAAGGCCCCGGAGGCCCTGGCCGGTGCTGGCCAGCAGCCACCCCTCTTCTTTCTTCGGCCTCTTTAGCCTCCTTTCCTCCGGTCCCGCCTTGACTACCCACCCACTGCCCACCCGTGTCCCCCCACGCAGGCCTCAGCCACCCGCACGCGCCCTCAGCCCCCTCCTGACACCCGGTACAATGAGCTGCCCTTGGAGCAAAATCCAGTGCTACTGTGGGCACCTGCCCACCCCTTCTCTCACCGGCCTTGTGGCTGTTTTTCCTTGCACCTTCCACCATGCTGCGGTGCCCACACTGGGCTCCCTCCCCACTGACTGTGTCTTCCCAGTTCACTGGAGCTTCCTCTTCCTCTGTTGTTACCTGGGACCAGTTCTGCAGCCCTGCGCCCTGCTCTCCCTCCTCTTCCTCCTCCCTCCTCCCCCTCCTCCCTCCCCACTCTCTCCTCCATCCTAGCAATTCCCACATCTCTGCCTCCAGCCCAGAGCTCTCCCCAGATCCTCTTCTTCCCCTGTGCCCTGAACTCAGGTCCAGCAAGCCCTACCCGCTCCCCGAGCTGGAACCTGGGGTGTCAGTCCTCCCCAACGAGTCCTCCTCCTTCGCCTCAGCCAGGGAGTCGCCCTGCCTGTCATGCTCTTCTCCTAAACACTCGGCCGCATCTCTGACTCCTCAGGTCCCAGCCTGGGCCAGGCCTCTGGCTGTTCTCGGGGCTTGTCTGCGGCAGACTCCCCATGGCCCCTTGGCCCCAAGTGTGTCCCCTGTAACCCCCCACCCCCATCTCAGAGTTCCTGAACCTTGGGGGAGGCACAGGAAAATCTGACAAATGGGGACAATAATTCCTCCCCACCAGGGATGTCGGCAGGACTCGGTGAGAGCTCAATGCCATCGGGCCCCGCATTTTGGGCGTTTGCTGTGTCTAGCACCCCGTCAGGCAATTTACCCGATGAATTTCATTTTCGCAACTGGGTGGGGCAGGGAAGGTTACCGTCTCCCATTCTGCAGACGTGGAAATGAACACCAGAGAGTCAAACAGCGTGCTGAGGCGCTAGGACTGGGGGTGGCCGAACTGGGATTTAAAAGTGGGTCTGTCTGACCTGGGGTCCCGCCCTCAGCTCCCGTCTGTGCCTGGCTCTGGGCCGGCCCAGCGGCTCAGGGCCTGTGACTGCTTTTCCCCGAGGTCCCAGCTACCCTGGGGCTCTGCGGGGTCCCCCGGGTGTGTGAGGAAGGACTTCTGCGCCCTGACCAGTGCTTATACTCTCATGGACCAAAATTTTTTTAAGATATAATTCACATGCCATAAAATTCACCCTTTTAAAGCGTACAGTCCAGTGGGTTCTGGTATATTCACAAGGTTGCACGCCCATCCCACTATCTAATTCCAGACGTTTCCATTACCCCACGAAGAAACCTCCCGTGCCCCTGAGACAGCTCCTCCCGGCTCCCCTCCTTCCGCCCCGGCAACTGCTCTCCGCTTCCTGTTTCTGTGGCTGTGTCTTTTCTGGACAGTTCGAGTCAGTGGAATCGTACAGCATGTGGTGGTGCCGGCGTCTGTCATGGCGTAACTACTCATAGTTGTCCCTGGTGCGCGTGTCAGTGCCACGTTCCTGACCCGGAATGTTCCACCGTGTGGACGCACCCGTGTGTTTCTCCATCCACCAGCTGATGGGCTTTGGGTTGTCTCTGCTTTTTGTCTGCTGTGATCAGTTCTGCTCTGAACATGCTATCCGTGTCGTGTGTACAAGTACACACGTGTTTTCAGTCCGCTTGGCACGCCCGGGAGTGGCACCACGGGCTGTATGGTGACTCCATATTTAGACTTTTCAGAAGCTGTTTTCCCAAGGGCTCCCCTTGGCCATCATGTTCTGGGGACTCAGGTGTCCCCCTGAGTCGTGAGCAGCCTTGTTGGGGGGACCCTGGTCAGGGTCTCTGAGCCCAAGACTCTTCTCGCCGTTTGCCCCAAGGGCATGGCCATGGCGAAGTTTGACCCCCTCTGGCCACACACTTCCCATCTGTGATCTCATTTAGTCCCCCAAGGAACTCCGTGTGGGGATGTCGTTCACCCCGTCTGAGAACTGTGGGGGTCGGGTCACTGGCCAGTGAGGAGCAGAGCCAAGTCTGGACCCAGCTCTATCTGACTGCAAGTCCCTGCATTTAACCCGGAACTACACTGCCTCTTGGCCAGCTCAGACACGCGGTGGGAGAGGAGGAGATGTGAAGGGAGGGGCGGGGTGGGGGCAGTGGGCTCCTCTGGTCCTCTGCAGGGCTCTCGCCTCTTCTGTCCTATGGGCTACGGGTTGCCCTCAGGAGGCTGGGGAAAGGGTGATTTCTGGGCTCAGGTCTCTCTGTGGGCCCAGGAATGCTGCATCAGAGACATGGAGCCCCTGCCCATTTTACAGGTGGGAAAACTGAGGGCCAGAGAGAGAAGTGCCAGGTCCACACCGGGGGTAGAGCTAAAATTCGAGTCCAGCTCATTTGCACCCAAAGCCAGGCAGTGTATATGTGTGTGGCTATGTGTGAGTGTGTGGCTATGTTAGGCAAACGTGATAAACACTACACTATGGAAACAGCCAGAGTGTGTGACTATGTGCCAGTGTGTGTGAGTGTGTGTGAGTGTGTGTGAGTATGGAGAGGATGGGGTGGCCATGTTCTAATGACCTCTTCCTGGAGGGAGAGGTCAGTCTGACAGAGAGAGGAGGGCCTGTAAGAGGCGCTTTGGGGTGCTGTCCCCTCAGTGACACCAGACAAAAGGAGCAGAGTCCAGGGCCTGTCTTGAAAGGGATTCGGAAGACATGGTCCCAGACCCCCACACTTGTCCCTTTGTAACTTCCACTGGGGACCACAGAAGGGGCAGCAGCAAAATCTTAAAGTAGGCAGGGCCGCGGGGGCAGGGGTAAGCGGAGACGTGGGGACACTGTGTCCCGCCTGCAACCAGGCCGGGTGGAGGGAGCTCCAAGGCCCAAGGGAGGAGCCACCTCGCATCCTTCGTGGACGAAGGCGACAGAGCTCATGGTTCAGAGCTTGTGCTCTGGAGTCACCTGCCTGCATCTTCTGGAAAGTGCAGATCCTACCAGGACCCACCCCAAGGGTCACTGTGAGGACTTGGTGTGGCACAAGGTGGGCCAGATGCTCAGCAGAATGAGTGCCAGCACGTAGGAAGCGGGAGAGAGGCGCGGGGAACGACTGTGCCCGTGGAGGTGCGGCTGGGCTCGGCCAGGCTCTGCCCCTGGCATGGCCGTGAGCTGGGGCGGGAGCAGCCACTCCAAAGCCGCAGCGAGGTCGGGCTGGGTGCCACGCACGGCCTCCCCAACTTGGCGCCAGCCTCTGACTGGCTCGCGTGCTGGGACGATGATACCACCACCACCTCAAACGTCGATGGCCTCTGCTACGTGCCGAGCCCCGTTCTAAGCTCTTTACAATCGTTTAATCCTTACGACACCCCCTGAGAGAGGCTAGATTTTATTATTTCATTTTACAGCTGAGGATGCTGGGGCCAAGAGAGATTAATAACTTGTACAAAAAGCTTGTACAAAGGCACTCGGCTAGTAAGGGAAGGACAGGGGCTCGGACAAAGGCAGATTCTACCCCAAGTCTGTGCCCTTGATGACCACTGGGTTTTGCTGCTTCTACTTGTCTACACTGTCTGGAGCTGGGATGGCTGGCGAGTGGGTCCACGGTGGGTCCTGGGGAGGCTGTCGGGGTGCAGGGCTCTTGCAGCCAGCATGGCCCAGGAAGAACCCCAGTCTTTTCCCTCTTCAGTCATCTTTGACAAAGATGACATAAATTGTCTGTTTACTTGTATTTACTTTCTGTTGATCTTTGGGATTCTTGAAGACAAGGACCTCGTTTGGCTAACTTGACTGCCGTGTTGCCAGCCCAGTGCTGGGCTCTTCGCAGGTATCAAATGAACAGTAACTTGTTACTACTGTTTTGTTGTTGACATCGGTCTGGACTCTCATTCACCACCCTCTTTGAGGTTTTATTTGCCCTGCCTCCACGAAGACTAAAGACATGGTTCTGGAAAGGCTCTGCCTATACTGAGATGGGTTAGGACCCACAAATAAATCTCTAGGTCCTGAGCCTCTGGGATAATTTTTGGGCTCATACACAGCAAGGCAGAGACTCCTACAGAATCTTTCCCACTCTGAGCCAAAAGCCCTATCACTGGGCCACGCTACTTCCATGGACCTGCTTCCACCTTGGAAACCAGCTTAGATCTGTCCCCTGCAGATGCCAAAGTGGAGACAACACTGATGTTGCCCGGGAATGATAATGATAATGAGCACTGCCACTTACGGGCACTTGCCGCTTCCCACAGTAGCTCCAGCGAAAGAGGCAGAGCTGGCAGGGCTGCTGCTGGCAGCCTGACGGGCACTGGCCTGTTCCAGGGCAGGGGAGCCAGGTCCAGGACCCTCAGACTCTGAGCCAAGGAGGTTTGAGCTGGCCACGCCCTGCCAGGCTCCCTGTGGGCTGTGGGGAGGAGCTGTCCTGCTATTATAATGGAGATGGAGGGAGAGTCCCGGTGTTTGAAGACACAACTTGGAAGGGGAAACTTCTCCCAGTTGGGAGGTGGAGCAATGAAGGGGCTAGGACATGGGCCTAGAAATTATTAGCTCATTCATTCTTTCATTAAACAGATATTCATGGAGAATTTCTTTGCTGGTAAAGGCATCAGGGAGGAGGGCTCACAAATCACCAAGACTGACAAAATTGCTTGCGTTTAGTCTAGACATGTGTGTGGGTAGTGTGAACCTGAGCAAGCCAGTAGTCTTTCTAATCTCAGGGTTTTCATCTGCAGAATGGAGGTGACAACAGCACCTGTCTGGTTGTGTTGTTGGACAGTTACCTGGGATGATATACGTAAAGGGCTTCGCACACACCTCGCCCACAGTCCAAGCCTGATAAATTCAGGCCAGAGACATTCTCTCAGACCATCTCTCAGCCCACTGTGGATCCGGCCTGGGATGCATGCAGTCCTGCGGATGGCCCAACCCTGAGAGAGGGAGCTCGAGATGCGCCCAGAGCAAACAAGGAGGAGGGCAGCCTCTGACTTCTTTAGGTACAGAATTTCCCACTGAACAGGAACTCTGAGCCCCTGGAGTCTCAGTCTCCAGATA
Source organism: Lepilemur ruficaudatus (assembly GCA_963574885.1). Classification (NCBI taxonomy): domain Eukaryota; kingdom Metazoa; phylum Chordata; class Mammalia; order Primates; family Lepilemuridae; genus Lepilemur; species Lepilemur ruficaudatus. The sequence goes on along the minus strand of CAUYRT010063203.1, from coordinate 45,658 downwards.
AGCGTGCTCCTGGTTAGGATGTGGAAGGGGCGAGTGTATGGTGTGGACAGCTGCACGGAGGGGAAAGAGAAAGGCCCCAGCAGCACCACGGACAGAGACAGGCTGCTGTCTGTGGTCCTGATCACCTTCTGCCAGGCCTCTGAGCTCGGAGGAGTCAGACTGGCGTGAGCTACACAGGGACTAGAGGGAATGTCTGAAACACACGTGTGTGTGTGTGTGTGTGTGTGTGTGTGTGTGTGTGTGTGGTGTTAGGTAGAGAATGGCTTGAGGAAGAGTGACATCATGGGGTGACTGTCCCTGCCTTCCACAATCCCCTCCCTGCTAAGAGAGCCTGAGAAAAGCCAGTTCCCACCCTTGGCAGAAGAAATTCGGAGGAAATAATCACAGCAGATAAACTTTTCTAAGACCCAGGCTCTTTTGCTTAATCCTTATGATCACCTGTGAAGTACAGACTCATCATTACAGTTTTACAGATGAGGACACAGGCACAGAGTGGTACGTAGCTTGCCCAAGTTCACCAAGCTAGCGAGGGGCAGGTGCGGGGTTTAGACCCAGGCAGTCTGACTCCAGAGTCTCTCTTAGGCATCGCTGACAGCAACCCCCAGAGTCAGGCTGGAAGAACCACACGCTGAGAGCCCAGCAGCAAGAAGTCCCTGGGTAGGCTTGTGGCCAGGCATGTGTGACACTTTGCTACAACAGGGTGTGGTGGGCGCTGCCCTAGTCTTCCTCTAGAGTGGGAGCCAAAGAGACACAGGGCTCTGTCTGCCATGCTTGGCTTCTGCCAGGCCTTGTCTTGGAGCAAATGGGAATGGTCCTGGTGACAGCAGGGGCTTTCTTCACCTGCCCAGGGGATGGGTGACCTGTCTGCTGCTGCTGTGTGTGGGTGTAGTGGATAGACAACTGCGGGCTTGCTTTAAGCATCAGACTGTAGCTTCTTTCTTTCTGTCCCTTCTTCCCCCCTGAGCACTTGGGTCCTGGGCTGGGCTCCCTGTTCTGGCCCAAGTTCTTGCTGATGTGGGAGCAGCCCCAAGACCAGCCTGGGTTCCTGTGGCTGAGACCTGGGGACTGCAACGCTCCCCGGGACCTGGGGATCTGGGATGCATCACTCTGATCTGTTGTATGTCTCGAGAGCACCTGGTGATCCAAACCAGCAACTCCCCGAGACCATGACCGGGGAGGCCTGGGACCAGCCCAGACCACTCCAGATGCGGGTTCCAGTCAGATGTGGGTTCACCCTTAGCTCTCCGCCAGGAGGTCCTGGAATGCTGGGAAACTGAGACCACACAGAAAAAGATGTGCCTCTCTCCGCTTTCCCATGGCCACCTCTTGCCTTTAGGCACGGGGTTGATCTCCCCGCCACTTAATCTAATAGTTAAAAACAATTTTTAGAGACCCCCAAAGGGCTTCATGGTCCATTAACAGGGTGCAGGACACACCCAGGAGGAAATGTGTCTGTCTCAGGGACTGCGAGAGATGTTTAGTGTGTGATTATTTTTATGTGTGTGAGATGTGACTCTGTATGCAGCTCAATCTATATGTTTTCTATGTGATTCTGCATGTGTGAGAGAGAGAGAGAGAGAGAGAGAGAGAGAGAGAGAGAGAGATAACTGAGTCCTTGGGCGAGACCCTCAGTGTCACGACAAGGAATGAGCCCTCTCTCTCTCTCTTTCAACACGCAGGTTTGTGTGCACAATCCCATATCTACTGTGAATTTCTTTGAAAACTTGCAGTATGACTTGTAGGGTGTGATTGTGTGTCCCCTTATGAGACAAGATCCAGCTCTGTGCTTGTGCCGCGGCAGGGCTGCGTGCGGGCATGCGGGCATGCCCATCACTTCCGTGCCTGTCTCCGACTCATGGTGCCACGAGGCGTGGCTGTGCCAGCGCGTGGGGTGTGACACTGACATGGACCCGGAAACCAGCTCCCCTCACCCAGCCGCGTCCTGCCTTTCCCCCGCACGGCAGAGTTGTTTCTTTGAAATGCTTCCAGCACCTGGCTTCCCAGACCTCCTGTGAGCGTATTCCCAGTTCCGCACTGCTCCCCAGTGACTGGGGACCTTTTGTCAAGCACATATGAAATTAAGTGAAATAAAAATCATATTAAAAATTATTACCATCTAACAGCCATTAGTCTGCACACTGCTGTCAGACTGTGATGGATCCCTCACTTACTTCAATGAATGTTCTAACGACAGTGATAAAATCACTCAGAAAAAATAGAATAAACCGTTAACCCTCTCCCCATCGACACTTGTTTTTCTTTGAGAAAGTACAATAAGGATCTTGGTGGAAGTGGCTGAGCCACATGTGACTCTTTAGACTGGCAGAGGACCAAGTTCACAGTCTGGGCTTCATCCTCTGAGTCCTGGGGGAGCATTTTGCTCCAGACTAGACACGAGCTTTGGTTTCTGAGCACTGGGCTGAGATTTGGGTCCTGGGTTAGACTCCGAGCTGCTCCCTGAGTCAGGTCGGGTAGGGACTGCTTCTTGTGCTTTAGACTTTAAACTAGGTTAATTTATTGAAAAAGATTTATTAAGCATCTGTATCTGAGAGGAAGGCCCAGGTGAACGGTAATGTGTATCTGAGCTGCAGCAGTGGCCGGGGGCTGGGAGAGTGGCTGGGTTAGAAAGATGCTTAAGAGGTGGACCAGACAGAACCAGCTAATGGGCTTTGTTTGCAGTGGAGAGCGAGGCATCTCACATGCTTGTCGTTGAAGTCTCTAGAAGCTGGAGGGCATTATTCACTGAGACAGGGAGCAGAGAGTCCTTCTTTAGGGGAGGGTCGAGCTTGGGGCTGAGCTCATTGTGTCTGGGGAGACGTGGACATCCCGACAGGTGTGGGGAGGCTGCTGGACCCCTGGTCTGTGCCCCAGAGAGGGTTTGGGCTGGAGAGACGGATGTGGGCATCATTGGCGCTCAGGTGGGGGGAGAAGCAGGGAGTGGTTGAGACTGTCCAGAGAGCACGTGGGGAGAGTTACAAGGACAGCACCTCGAGGACAATTGGCCATTGAGAAAGTCACAGAAGGAGGCAGAGAAGGTGTGGTGGGGTGGGGTGGGAGTGGAGGGAAGGTGCAGGAAGGTGTGATCCCTCAGGAGCCAGGGAGGGAGAGTGGCTCCAGAAGCAGCGAGTGGCCAGCAGGATGAAAGGCAAAAAATCAGGTAGAACTGAAAGATATGAAGGCGTGAGTGAGGGAGGGCAGGAAGACGCAGACACTGGCCTGCAGACCTCCTCGCAGAGATGGGCCCCCGCATAGCGTGGCTCTGGGTAGGACGGCCGAGGCTCCATTTATCCAAACACGGGGTAGACCAGAGGACCACGCAGGGCCTCATCACCATGACCTGGGGCGCAGGCTGACGTGGTTCCTGTCTGCTGGGCCCCGCTTTGGCCTATAGGGACAGGGAGTGGAGGCTTCCTGGTGTGACTGGGTGAGCACAGAGGTGGAGGCACGTGAGGGAGGGGCTCCCACCTCAGTCAGGACCCCAGAGGCTCACAGGTTCTGCTGGTTCCTCTGGAAAGTGAGCTGGGGCCCTTGGGTGAGGGGCAGGGCGCCTTGGACGGCTATTTGGAGACAGCATATGATCTTCCCAAGTTAGGCTGAAGGGGCCCGCTGGGCTTTGATCTCCTCTGTCCCCTAAGCAGGAAGATGTCCCCCATGCCATCCTTGGCACAGGGTGGGCCTACATTTGCCACGAAAATCAATTCGGAAAGCGTCTTTCCCGCTGCAAACATGACGTGCAAACATGCACAGACGCTACAGCAGGACTCAAATTCTCCCCAGCACCATCCACGGTCCCCCTTTCTGCTCTGAAGGCTGGGATGGTGTCTGCCCTTTCAGATTCAAGTTACCAAGTCCAATCTACCTGGCTTAAGCTCAAAGGGGATATTTTCTCAAGGACCAGGGTGTCACATGGAACCCAAGGCAGGATGTGCTGTCCCGGAGCAGGATCCGAGAGCCCTCAGGGCCCCGGCATGTCTCCCCTCCATCTCTTTTTGTATCTGGAGCTACGTGCCTCTCAGCTGAGCGTCTCTGTGTGCGTCTGTTTCATTCTTAAATTTGCATTTGGGTTCTCCTTGCTTCTCCACGTCCGTGACACGCATGGACTCTGTGTTTCCCCATCATTGGTGCAATCAGTCCCTAGACTGCTTTGTGCCTTTTGGTCCTGGGCACAAAGTCCACATTCCTGGGACTGAGAACCCAATTGGCCCAGGCCGAGTCAGTGTTCATTTCTGGTCTCATCAGCTATGAATGGAGACATACTGTAATACGACATTGACAACAAGGGCCATGATGAAACTCCTTGGCATGTGTAATTCCTCTTCTTCACACTACACCCCTATGAGATAGGTGCTACGGTTATCAACCTCACTCTACAGGTGAAGCTCAGAGAGTCTAGGTAACTTGCCCAAGGTCACACAGCTAGTGCGTGGCTGAGCCAGACTCTGAACCCAGCAGTCTGATCCTAACGTGGACGTGTCTGGCCACCATCCATACCGACCGTCTCTGGATGGCTGCCAGGCCCATCTGTCTTAGTCCGTTTTCTGCTGCTATTACAGACACCACAGAGTGGGGATTTATAAATAAAAGAGATTTATTTGGCTTACGGTTCTGGAGGCTGGAAAGTCCTAGATTGAGGCGCTGCCTCTGGCGAGGGCCTTCTTACTGCGCTGTAACATGGCAGACGCATCTCACGGCGAGGAAGTGCTCACGCGACAGACAGAGAAGGGGCGGAACCCCCACAGCCACTGACGTACCCCTGTGATAATGACATTAATCCACTCACGAACGCGGAACCCTCACGGACAATCACCTGTTAAAAGCTCTACCTCTTAATAATGTCACAATGGCAATTAAATGCCAACATGAGTTTTGGAGGGGACATTGCAGTCACGGTACCATCCCTCAAAGGGCAGCTCTTAGAAGGGCAGCTCTGGGAGCTGGGCAGACACCTCAAGAGTTGTCTGCTGTGTTCAAGGCCACAGAAAGTCTGATGCAAAACCCGAAGAGGCCTGGTGGATGTCGGAAGTGGGTGGTCTCAGGCATAGACCAGAGGGGTAGGGGCCTTGGCAGGGGACAGCCTAGGCCCCCAGCAGGACCCCGGCATGACAAACTGGGGTGTCAGTGAGGGTCAGGCCTGGAGGCTTCACGTGGAAGCTCATGGGCACACCCAGGAATGGCGCAGCACGGTTTCCCAGCACCCCCCGGGTGTGCAGGCCTCTGGCTCTGCCCCTGGGCTGGTCTCTTGCTGGCTTAGGCTGGTGCAGGGGGAGCCCCAGGGGCGGCTGCAGGAACCCGGGGCCAGCAAGGGCTGAGATGGGCAGACAGCCCACTCCTGGTCCATGCCTCGCCCCTCTGAGCACAGCCGCGCTGCCCACCTGTCGGCCCAAGTTATTGGATTACATCTGCAAAGACTCTATTTCCTCATAAGGTCACATTCGCAAGTGTTGACACTTCAACATGTCTATTTGTGGACACAGTGCAACAAGTACCTTCTAAGATGGTCTCTGAGACCCTGGACATGCGCTGATTGAGGACAAGGGTTTGTAGTCAGAGGGAGGGAGGGACTTGGAAGGCAAGGACAAGTGCAAGGGTGTAACCTCACACCCTGGGAGGCAGGGGTTGGGTCCACACCAGGCCCGGGCCAGGGATGCCAGAGTATCTCACTGCCAAGAACCATCCCGGCACTGGCCCCTGAGGCCCATCTCATGGTAATGGTGGAACCATCAGCCCAGGGCTGGGATGAAGCTGCCCCTTCTGGCTCAAAGAGGTCACCACACAGAGGTGCTGGCTTCACCCAACACCTTGGCCCACGTATTTCTGGTGTGTCTCTCGTGGTGATTATGGGATACAGACACCCAAGGCTGTTCCTAGGACTGAGGCCTCTTGGGTAGCTACTCACTCATTCACTCCTCAAGTGTTTACTGCAGTCCTACTATGTGCCAGGGTTGCACGTGGCATAAGGGTAAGACATGGATCCAACAGCCACTCCAGCAACCCCTGCTGAACAGTGATAACCACTGTGAAAACCAGTCCAAGCAGCTGTGAGAATACACAGCACGGAGGCTGGTTCTGACCATGGGACCATGGAATTTACCAGACACCTCAGGGATTAAGAAAGAATTAGGCAGATGGGAAAGGGAAGATTGGGCCAAGTATTTTTTTTTTTTTTTGAGACGGGGTCTCACTCTGTTGCCCAGATTAGAGTGCAGTGGTGTGATCATAGCTCACTGCAACCTCAAACTTCTCAGCTCAAGCAATTCTCCTGCCTCAACCTCCTGAGTAGCTGGGACTACAGGCATGTGCCACCACGCTCAGCTAATTAAAAAAATTTTTTGTAGAGACTCAGTCTTGCTACATTGCTCAGGCTAGTCTCGAACTCCCAGCCTAAAGCAATCCTTCCACCTCAGCCACTCAAAGTTCTGGGATTACAGGTGTGCGCCACTGCGCCTGGACAGGCCAAGTATTCTAGTTGGGGGACCCGCAGGTGTCAAAGCCTGGAGGCAGGAGGGAGCAGAGTTCCTCTGAGGAGGAGGGTTGTGTCCACTAATGGGAATCGTCCGGCCGGTGAGATGAGTATGAGGGTGACAGCTGGGCAAGCTCTGAGTGTGATCAGGGACCAACAAGCAGGTTGCCTGGGTGATGGGGTCTCTGGCTAGCTATGGGCCAGAGTCACCATCCAAGGAGGTGGGACACACTGCGGCAGGACTGGTGCCTCAATCCTCCTCTGCCTGGTTCCCTTCCTTGCACTTGGACAAATGTTCATTGAGCACTTACCAGAGATCTAAGGAGGAGCCTGAGCTCCCGGCCTCAGCACGGACAGGAAGGGGTGCTGCTCCCAGCAGAGAGCTGGTGTGTGGGCAGGGAAACTGAGGCTGGGACCTTTATTCCAATGGGACTGGTGTAGCGGGCAAGGGAAAGCTTCAGTGTGTTCCCCTCCTACCCAGTCCTCATGGATGTTGCTCAAAGTACCTCCGACCCTCTGGGTCCCCAGATCCCCTTCCTGCCCTGTCCAGGGTTGGCTCAGAGACGGTGTGGGGCTGAAGTTGTGAAGTCCATGAAGCCGAAAGGGACAGTGGGCCAGGGAGTGCAGTGGGACTAGGAGGTGGGCATGGTGACCCGCTCTGGGGGTCTGCGCGGTCATTGGGTCCCACATGGGCTGGTGCTCTTGACTCAGGAAAGGTGCTGAAGATGGGCCAGAGACCAGAACTGAGCTGCTGGGAAAACACAGTGGCCAAAGACCCTGCTGTGAGTGGGAGGGATGATCAGGTCTCTGTGTGTGTGTGTGTGTGTGTTCATGTGTGTGAGTGTGTCTGTGTGTGCTCGTGTGGGTGTGTGCGGGGGTTTAGCTGTTTCACAGAGCTCTGGGGGACCCTGGGCCCTGCTGGCCCTCAGGGAGAAGGGTGTGGCTTTGCACAGCCCACGCCAGAGTCTCCCCCACCTTCACGGCTTCGCTCATCATGGGCTGCAGGTGACGCACGGGTCCTTTGGTGCCAGGAGGGCTCATAACCTTGCTGGCACCAGAGGCAGTCCTGGGAAGGGACACAGATCTATCCAGGGAAGAGCAGGAGAGTGGATGGTGTCATGCGTACGGCCAGGGAGGCGGGGAAGTGCCTCAGCTCGGCAGCCGACAAACGCAGCGCTCCTGTGTCGCCTTTATGACTTTTGGCACGTCCATGTCCCCCTCACATGATTATTTTCTTAGTACATATTACAAAGGGAACTTTCTCTTTTACAAAAATTTATTTTATTTTTTTATTAATTTTTTTTTTTTTTAATAGAGACGCGGTCTGGCTCTTGCTCAGGCTGGTCCCGAACTCCTGAGCTCAAAGGATCTGCCCTCTTCGGCCTCTCAGAGCCCTGGGATTACAGGCATGAGCCACTGCGCCCGGCCCACAAATTTATTTTAAAAGGAAAATTTATGTCACTGTGGGAGACGCTATGGTCAGGAAGGGTTCGAGCATGGCCCCAGCACTTACTAGCTGCGTGATGCTGGCTCAGCACCAACCACTCTGTGCCTCAGTTTCCTTATTTCTCCAGCAGGGACAATGGTGATCCCACCCCACCAGGCTTCCAAAGATTAAGAGAAATCAAAATATGCAAAGCTCAGAACAACACCAGACCCACTGTAGCTGCTATGTACGTCTTAGCTATATTATTATCATTGCTGCTATTAAGGGGGAACCACCATGGCTTGCTGCAGACGGCAACTACTATAAAAACAAATACAAGGAAATGCAGTGGGTCATTACATCCCAGTGCCCGCAGCCTGCAGGGGGCTCCAAGCCCAGGACCTGCCACCTTTGTTTAAAAGGGTGATTTGGGGTGTTGGAGAGGGTCAGACAAGCCAGGGCCTGACAGAGACCCTCTTCTTGGCCTGAGTGGAAGGTCTGAAGACCGTTAGAAGGGAAACGCCTTCCCCAGCAGTAGCGCAGTGGAGTCGCTGCACCCCGGCAGGCCGGGCTGCCTCTGCAGGCACCAGGGTGTGGTCAAGGGCTGGCAAGGAGGACAGACAGACACTCCAAGCCGGGTTAAGGGTGGAGGGTTGCTGGTTGCCGGCTGTGTGGCCCAGGCAGGCTCCCCCACCTTGCTGAGAGCCCCAGTTCCTCACCTGAGGGTGGGCGAGCAGGTGCCCTCCAGGGGCTGCTGGGGTGGGAGGGGTGACAGGGTGAGGGCTCTGCAGAGTCCTGGCACACTCCAGGCTCTGTGGCCTCCTCAGTGGGTCAGGGACGCCTTCAGACCACATCTGGGACCAGGGCTGGAGGCAATGTTCGAGGGTGCGATTTGCAGACACTGCGGGTTTTGGCTGTTTCTGCACAGGCAGCTCTGCATTCACCTACGGTTTTTCTGTTTTCAAAGGCTGAGAGAGCCGGTGGTGGAGCTAGGGAGCCCCCATGAAGGTCGTGGGAGCCGCCGCGGCCTCTGCGCACTGCTGTCATCCAGGGGCCAGGTGGGCTCCAGAGCAAGCTGCCTAACGAGCACTGTGGTGGCAGAAGTGGCCTGCCCACGACCACACTCCCTGAGCAGAGCAGTGAGATGTGACCAGGAGGGACGGGGGCCTGCCCGGGCCTCCCCACACGTGCCCGCCGCCAATTTGCTGGTGACCCCATGCCAGGCTCTTAACAGCAATGCCTCAGAGCTCCTGTTTGTAACATGGGGTGTGTGTGGGGGGGGTTGCTGCTACCTTTGGACCTCAGAAGGCTCCAGAAGAGGCAGCTCAGGGCATGGGGAGGACCGAGATTCGAGGGTTGGTCTGCTGGGATTCACAGTGCGGCTTCGGGCAAGGCTGTGCCACGCTGGTTTGCGCGTTGGTTCCCAGGGCTTGATCTGGGGGATCTGAGCGCCCTCAGCCTGGGGCCGTGTGGAGAGGGGCTGCAGAGGGCAGCTGGCTTGGGGGATTCCTGCCTGGGAGGCGCCTCTAGGCAGCCTCCTGCCTGCATCAGGGGGCCCTGGGCTGAGCAGGGACGAGGGGACATAGAGAATAAACAACTGGGCTTTGGTGCCAGTCACACCTGCTGTGACGCCTGGCTCCACGCCTGCCCCTGTGTGACCCTGGATGAGCGTCTCCTCCTCCCTGGGCTTCAGTCTTCTCACCTGTAAACGGGGGTGATGGCCGTTCATGTGACAATGACACCGTGGGGGTAAGTTGCTGGGCAGTGTCTGGCTCCCAGAAGGCTTAGTGATGATGGATAACAATAATAATACCGCTGGTTGTTCCTGCGTTTTGCTGTTGGTCTCATTGTCACTGTGCAGACTCAGAACCAGGGGAGATGCCCCAGTACGAAGGTGGGGAGGCCAGGGCAGGCCAGGGCTGTGGGAGCGGAAGGGTTAAGTCTCCATGGAAACAGGCATGCATTATTTACATGGCCTAATGAATAAAACATTTATGTGGTAGGCTAATAAATTCCCTCACACAAAGCAAAGTAAGCTATGATTTAAATATCGGCCTCCGCTGGCTGGCTGAGTTATGGCGCCTGCTCAGGGGGACCCTCTTGGTTTTATGCCTCCACCGGCTGGAGGAGGGGTGGGGACAAGGGGGGACCCTTCCTAGTAAGTGGCTTTCTGGGCCCTCCTAACCCAAGGCCTGAGTCCCCTGTCACCCCCTGCCATGGCTCTGCCACTCCTAGCCTGAGGCTGTTGCATCCCCATGGCCCTTCCCCAGTGTGGAAGCAGGAGTGCAGAGGGCAGACAGGTGCCAGGTGGGACTAGCCCTTGTAGGACAGAGAAGGCCGGAGGCGGGAGCCTGCTAGGGTCTCCCGGGGGCGGCAACTATTCCTGGGGAGATGGGCCGCAGCTCTGGGGCTGTAAGGGCTTCCAGTCGAGCATCGGGGAATGCAAGCTGTGCTGGGCTCCAACCTGCCTGGTCTGCCTGGGGCAGTCGGGGTCACACGGAGGGGGCTGGGACAAGCCGTGGGGGCGAGATGAGGGCAGCGTGGGCACAGAGCCTGGGAGGGGGGGAAGCGGGTGTTTGGGGAAATGGAGGCCCCCTCCAGCCCCGCCCCATCAGTCCTCTCTCTGGGCTTGGTCCCCTCACTGCCCCGCGTGTTTCCATTTCTGCCGCCTGTCCCTTTCTGTCTCTTGTCTTTGCTTTTCTCTCACTTGCTCTGTTTCCCTCTTCCTTTCTCTGTCCCTATCTCTCTCCGACTGTCTTAGATTTTTTTACCTGTATTTCTGTCCCTCTGTCCCTCTCCACTTGTCTGCCTCGGCCGGGTTCTCTCTCTGTCTCCATCTCTGAATCCCTGTCTGTTTCTGTCTCTCTTGTGGGGGAGCCTCAGATGGCAGGAAGAGGGTCCCACGTGCCTGGACCAGGGTGTGAGGCCGCCGAGTCTCTGAGCAAGGTGGTTGTGAAGGAGGAAGGGGCTTCCTTCGGGCTAGAAGGGGCGGACATTTGTCTGAGGGACACTGGGGCTGCAGTGACCCTGGGAAGTGGTTCAGGTTCTATCCCTCCCTGCATCATGGGGGTATCGCTGGGCCCCCTTCGTGGAAGCCTTCTCAATTCTGTCTTCAGCGGAGTGGAAGCCACAAAGTGAAGACATGACCTGGTCCCCAGGGAAGCCTGGAAAGGGGGTCTGAGCACTGAGCAAGTTCCTCACACTGGGTCAGGTCCTCCTTGCTTCTACCCTGGGAGACAGTCCAAGGCAGCAGTACCCCCAGAGGTGGTGAAGCCTCACCCTGGGGATAGCCCTTCCTGCTGCAGCCACAGCGGCTGCACCGCAGCGCCTCAGGGTCGTGTTGTTGCAGCCAGCTTATCTGTTGCTACGTAACCAATAACCTCAAAGCACAGTGGTGTGAAACAGCAACCACTGCATGATGTTTACGATTCCGCGGGTCAGGTGCTCAGGCAGGGCACAGTGGATGTGGCCCTTCTCTCATCCACTGTGTCTGGGACTTCAGCTGGCCTGGCTCAACCAGCCGGGGATGGCTGGAATGGCTCTACTGGGACCACACGTCTGAGGTCACGGGTCTTCCCTGCGTGGCATCTACAGGGGCTGGAATGTCCAAGGTGGTTGATTCACTCATGTGTTGGTGCCTGGACTGAGACTAGGAGGGCCAGGACAGTGACGTTGGGCGGGCATTGCTGCCTCCATCTTTTTGTCTCTTTAAGGGGCTAGCCTGGGCTTCCTCTGAACATGGTGGTCTCAGGGGATGTAGTTAGACCTCCTGCATGGCACTGGCTTCCTTGGAATGAGCATTTCATTAGGAACTGCTGGTCCTCTGAAAGGTGTCACATCTGCCATATTCTGTTGGTCAAAGCCATCACAGAACAAGCCAGATTCAAATGGGGGTGGAAGAATAGACCCTCCCACCCCACTTGATGGGAGAATGATGTGCATGTTCAGTGAGGGAAGGACTCAGGGACAGCATGTTGGAGACCAGGCACCACACCCGGCGAGTGTTGTGGTGGTAGGAAAGCCTCTCCCCTTCTCCCCAGGCAGGATTGAGGCATGAGCTTGCAGGCCAGATGACTTGGGGTTCACATTCCAGTCTGCTTCTCACTAACTATATTCCTAAGACAAGAGATTCAGCTACTCACTGCTCCTGCCTCTGCCAACAACCACACCTGCCCCACACTGTTCTGGGGGTTATGCGAGTCAGCAGGTGTAAACCCCGTGGCTATCCCCAGCATTAGCTCTTCTCTGGCTTTCCTCATGCCCTAGGGGCTACCCAAGTCCCGCAGTAACCCCCATGGTCTCTTTTGGGTCCTCTGCATTTCTTCTTCTCTTACTCTTCTAAGGCCTGAGGTGTCAAGTTCTCCCACCTCTCTCAACTCCAGGGTCTGTGTGACAGCATCGCCCCTGAGGCTTCACAATGGAGCAGCCACCAAGTGGGAGGCAGCAGGCCATCCTCTGTGTCCCCACTGCAGACCCCAGGGCAGTGCCCACCTCCTGACAGCTGCCACAGTAGAGGTTGCTGTGACCTGGGGTGGTGGCCTCACCCTGGGTACTGCGGGCAGGTGGGCAGTGGAGGAGGTGTGATGTAGATACCTCATTTGGACCAGGGGGCTGAGGAGGCTGAAATCCCGAGAGGACTGGCCCCTGCCCTGTGGGCAGCCCTGGGAACTTCCTGGCCAGGCGGGCAAGCCTAGTGGTCAGGCCTGTGGACTTTGGAACCTGCTTGCACAGGTTCTGCTCCCGGCTCTGCCACTTCCTAACTTTGCAGCCTTGGACAAGTTATTTCCCCAATCTGTGCCCCACTTCCTCCTCTGCAAAAGGCGAGTAGTAAGAGTACTGACCTCCCAGGGCTGCTGTGAGAATTAAGTTAGTTACTGTTTGCGAAGTGCTCATAGAGTACGTGGTACACACCACTGTGTGTTCTGTGTTAAACATGCCGGTGGGTACTCGCTGTGTTTGTGGGAATACTGCAGTGACGGTGGGTGCTCAGTGCCATTCTAACTGGGAACTTTTGTTGACGGGGCCATGTCTATCCTCAGACTTGTGGTGCCTGGGAAGTTTGGGGCATCTCTTAACCTTCCCATCAACTCTTCCTGAGAGCTCTTTTTGTTCCCATTTTATAAATGAGGAAAGTGAGGCTCTGGGAGCTAAAATGATTTGCCCAAAGGCCTAGGGTGATGTCGTGTAGTAGGAACCTAGCTGGGACCTGGTCTGCCTGACTGTTGCATGAATAGAGTGAAATAAAGCAAATGAATCAAATGTTAGTGTCATTGAGGACTAGGATTTTTTTTTTTTTTTTGGCATGGGAGAAAGGAGATACACATGTAAGATCCATAAAGTTAAATAAAAACTCTGAATTTAAGTTGGAAGTAGTATAAATTCATGATGTATTTTATCTAAAAATTTTTAAAAAGAGAACATATTACCTATCTCTGCCTGCTGAAATGCATTAAAACCAGTGAACAACCTGCTAGCGATGAGCACCCTTAGTACTCAGATTATGGTCTCTAAATGCCATTTTCCCCTAGAAAACAGGGTTCCTTGAAAAAATGGCTGACTCCAGATCTAGGGTAATAAATGTACAAGATAATCCTGGAATGTCTTGTCTATGCAGAAAGCAAAGGCATATCTGTGACTTCCAAGATTACATCAAAAGGGCTTGAAAGCAAACTGGAAAAAGAGCCCATGCTAGTGATGGGGCAATTTGAACACAAATAAGGGTAATAGCTGCATCAAATATGTTTAAATCTATGAGTTCACAGGACACCAAAAAGACCCCAAACAACAAACAAAGCACACCAATCCTCACAGGTCACTTTTGGAGGATGTTAGGGAGTCATCACATTATTTCGAATCCTGGTAAACAAAGGAAAAGAATGAAGTACTCATCCCACCATTAATTGGGAACATTACTTCGGTGACCAATTAATCAGTGAAGGGATAGATGTTATCCAGCAAATAAATGAGGAGGGAGTGATAAATTAGAATATAGCTGTTTTGCAAGCTCTAAAAAAATAAAGGCTCTAGGCAATGAACTTCAATAGCTGCAAACATCCCTAAAAGAAAATAAAAGCTAGCAGACGTTATACATCTCTTGATGGAAGTATGCAACACCACTGATGACAAAAAAATAAAATAAGATCTGATCAAGACTCTAGATCAACTACCAGCTTATAGGAAACACAGCAGATGGAGGAACATGCTGGTAATACTGCTTGTAAACAATCCACCAAATCCAGACCAGTGGACACCCTGCAGGACAAATGACCCGGTTTCTTTGACAAAACCTTACAAAGGAAACAAAAGAGTGGAGCAGAACCTGCAAATTAAACGAGAACAAAGAAACATATCTGCCAATTGCAATTTGCAAACGGACTCTTTTTGGATTTTGATCCAAACAAATTGTAAGAAAAATTTATAAGGCAATTTGGTGAACATAAGCCTTAACTGGATTTTATGATAGTAAAGAATTATTACTGATTTTTTTTTGTGTGATAGTGGCATTTGGTAATTTTTAAAGAGTCTTGCAGAGATACAACTGAAATAAGAAATGAGTTGATATGTGACTCACAGTTCCCCAGGCAGCAGGAGTGAGAACACGTGAAATCAGATTGCCCGTGAGTTGGGAATTGCTGAAGCCAGGTCATGGGTAGATGGGGCTGATTATATCACGTTCTCCATTTTTGTACAGTTTTGAACAGTAAAATTTTCTATGGTAAAAATAGAAATTTGAAATTGTATGTAACAAAGTTGAGTTAAAGTTTAAAAAAATTAAAGAGCAGAACAAGTCAGTAACTTCCTCTCCCCGTCTCTCCACCTGGCAGGGGGCGAGGGGCAGGCCCAGGCCGCCCATTTCTAAGGACCTTCCTGTGTTGTTCTCTTTACTGGCCAGCCCCCTGTTCCAGGTAGACGCGGCTCTGCCGCCGTGCTTTCTAATGACTTTTCTAGGCTTCCAAGCAGTTCTTGTTGAACCACAAGTGCGGGCTCCTGTGGAAATGGCTAATATTTATCGAGAACTTTCTCTACGCCAGGCGCTCTGCCGAGCATCCCATGCCCGCCCTTTCCCTACTGCCGCCCCGTGGGCAGCCTGGAAGCGGAGCCTTGGGGAGGGCAAGCGATGGGCGTAGACACCTCAGGAAATTAAAAAGATGAGCTGGGATTCGAACCCAGGTCCAGTTATACTAACAGCCATCCTCATTTCCACACTCCTACTCCAGGCAGGAGCCAGGAGTGTGGGTTCCTGCTGCTGTGTGTGTGTGTGCACACGTGTGTGTGTGAGCCAGGCGTGGACTTTCTAGCCAAAAGGCGATGGGTGTTGAATGTGGTGCACTGTGGGAACCACACGGCCACAGTCCAGGCCCTGGAGAGGTGGGGAGGCCAGGAGCCTGGAGTCCAGATGGTGGGATCCGTAAGAACCAGGGGCCTTCAGGGGGCTCTGTGCACCCAGAAGCCCACAGTCAAAAGGGCTATGGCCAAGAGCGGATGCACGTGGCTGTCAGGCGGCTCCAAGAGCAGGGGCCAGGCAGCTCGGTCTGACGGACAGCGTGGGTGCGAGCGTGGGGCAGAAGGAAGGGCGGCGCGTCAGATCTGGAACCACACCCACCGGCTGGGGACTGCTCGCCTGGCTGAGGCCTCCCCTCATCATTCACCCGCCCAGGTCTCAAAAGCTCACAACTTGGTTTGGACGCAGCGGTTGCCTCTGGTTTCAGAAGGTCCCTCCTGCACCCTTCTAGGAGTGGGCAGTGCTGTGCTCAGAAGGTATCACAGTGAGGGATGGGTGAGTTTAAATGGAAGTGCTGATGTCAGCCACGTCTGCACTGCAAAACACCAAGCAAGGGCTAAGTAATAATTGAGAATGTTTCTCCTCTGTGGCCAAGGGCACTGTGGGCCTTCCAGCGGTGTGTTCTGGGGTCCACTGTCCGGGCACCCTCAACTTTCTTCTCATGGCCCCAGTGCTCGCTCTGCTTTCCACTTTGAAACCTATCCCAGCCGCTCTGTTCTCTGGGATCCCTCTCAGGAGGGGTGTCTCTAGCTGTCTCTTCCTTAGTTGCTCCAAAAATAATTTCCTAGACTATTTTAGTCCTAAAGGTCTTGTTGCGATCTTTGCAGAGCCCTGACATTTGCAGAATCCTCTAGGCTCCTGTGTCTCTCTGGGATGGTCCTCAGACGCCACTGGAGTCCCTGAGAGGGGAGCTCAGCAAGCCGTCTCCACCCCACATCCCCACTTCTCGGTGTGCTTGGACCCTTCCTCCAGGACAGCTCCTCCACCCAGCGTGTCAGCAAATTGGCCACCACGGGGCACGGCAAGGGTGAGGCTGGGCTGAGGTGTCCCCTACCTCCAGCTCCTGGCCCCATGGCCCAGAGCCTCAGGCTGGGAGAGTTTGTCTGCAGGGACGGCATCAGCAGTTCCTCTCACCCCCGTGCACGCACCTGCCTCCCGTCCAGAGGTGCGGTCTCGGTCCCAATCCTTGAATCCGGGCTGCCTGGCCTGATTTGACCAATAGAACTTGGCAAAAGGAAGGTTTTGAGATTACGGAGCTCAGAGCTGAAGTGGC
The DNA here is from genome assembly GCA_963574885.1 of Lepilemur ruficaudatus. Taxonomy (NCBI): domain Eukaryota; kingdom Metazoa; phylum Chordata; class Mammalia; order Primates; family Lepilemuridae; genus Lepilemur; species Lepilemur ruficaudatus. The sequence goes on along the minus strand of CAUYRT010063203.1, from coordinate 29,217 downwards.
CTTGCTGCTTCCACCTCAGTTCAGAGAGGAACTAACTGCCACGGAAACAAGTCCAGGTCACGCTGCTGGCGGAGGAGACCCCACGTGGAGAGAGGCCGGTGGGGTTGAAACCGAGGCCTCGGCCAACGCCGCGAGTGAAGGGGCCCGGTGGTCTCAGCCAGCACGCAGGCGCTTGAGCCTCCCAGCTGGGGCTCTGGCTGTGTGAGTGAGGCCATCTGGGACCCGCGAGCCCCAGTTGAGCCACCCTAGTCAGTACCACGTGGTGCAGGGTGAGCCCTGCCCTGGTTCCTGACCTGCAGGACCACGAGACGTGAAATGGCGGTGGTTTTAAGCTACTGCGTGGAGTGGTTTGTTTTGCAGCGGTAGGCAATTGAGGTACATACACTCTGCTGTCTCTAGACCTCCGGGGGCTTAGGTTGTCCTAATCAGTTGGGGTCAGAGGTCACCTGGCCAGCACCTGAGGCCCGGGGGGAGGCAGACAGAGATGAGGGTTTTCAGGAGACTATAGCGAAGAACAGCGTGGGCTTTATGGATCTGCCACTTCCCAGCTGTGTGACCTAGACCATCACTGAGCTCCTCTCCACATCTGGAAATGAGGATAATAATTCCGTCTGTCGCCTAAGCGTCAGTCCCCAACAGTACGATCCACGGCGATGGAGCTGCTCTGAATCTGCGCCGTCAGACACAGTGGCCGCCGGTCACATGAGGCTACTGAGCATTTGAAACGTGGTCAGTCTGAATTGAGATGCCCTGTGAGTGTAAAATGAACACATTTGCGGAAAAAAAGAATGTCAAACACCTCACTGATACTTTAAATATTGATTCCATATTGTATTATCATGTTAAATAAAATGTATTATTCGGTTAAATAAAATGTATTATTAGAAGTAATTACACCTATTTTTACCTTTAAGAAATGATGTATGTGTCTGACGTTATATTTCTATTGGACGATGTTGATACAGAGTTTTGAAAAGATTAAATAACGTGTGTAAAGTGCTTAGCACAGCACCTGGCACACGAAAACCCTCGGTAAATGGCAGCTGCTACCTCTGTAAATATTGTCCTGAGCAGGCAGAGGCCAGAGCTCAGATATTAGCCGGCTGCTGTGTGGGGTCCCGCTAGATGGGCTACTTTATGGGCCAGAGGAAGGAACTAGCATTCACTGAAGCTCCAGCTGTGTGCCGGGACCAGGAGGGCTGCTGAATGGTCACCGTGGCCCGTGGAGGTGTCCTTCTCCTCGTTGGACAGACGGGGAAAGCGAGGCTCAGAAAGGACTCACGACTTGCCCAAGTCTGCGCAGCCAGTTTTGTGACAGAGCAAGCGTTCTTGACTCTCGGGAAAGGGGTCTCCCACGGCAGCTCTGTTTGCCCTGGAGGTCAAGTTCAGCCCCAGGACACGCCCTGGCCTGGCTCCGACTCCTCTCTGAAGTCCAGGCCCAGCCTGTCTCCCGTCCTTCCCTGCCTCCCAACCCAGACTTCCAAGGGAACGGATTTATTTCTCTAAATATAAACGGAAGCTTTCCCACAAAGACACCACGGATGTCGTTCCATACGTTATTTGTTAACTTCGTCAAACAAAGGACGGTTCTCCTCCGCTGATGCCAATCTCCACAGCTCACTGGGCTTTTTAAAACAGTGGAAACACAGCTCGCATCCCCAGGCTGCGAGGAAGGCAGCGCTCCAGCCGGCGCAAGGATCCCTTGCTTCTCACCCCAGAAAGAGCCATAAAACACGCTCAGCCCCGAGCACGCGCCTATTTGACAAAGACAATTTGATTTGTCCTCGGCTTCTAAAATATTCATCCCACTTTGATGGACTATCGTTTTATAAATATAGATTATCATTAGCCGACACTGGCGGTGCGCTGCTGGTTGACCCAGCGCCACACCACTGGTTTGGGATGAAGATGTCTAATAAAAAAAATCATTATCTCTGTCTGAGAACCCTGATCTGTATCGTCTGCCTCATTTGCAGTGCAAGGGTCAGTAACTCACACTAACTGCATCTGTTTGTGCGTTCCGCGGCCTGGACACCCCTGCTGGGGAGATTGGCAGGACGCTTCTCGAGCTCGGACCTGGGGTAGGACATGGTGGGTTGAGGGAGGGGCAGCAAAGAAGGCTGGGGGGCTCTGTGGGATGCGCCGAGAAGGCTGGGTAAGGGGTTTCTGGAGAGGCAGAGGGGTGCAGTGGGCATGGACATGAGTTTTGGAGCGTGTCAGTCCCACCTCCACCACGTGCTGGCTGTGGGGCCTTGGGCAAGTGAGTCAACTCTCTGAGTCTCAGTTTGCTCATCTGTAAAATGGGAATTGTAGTAACACCCATCTCCTATGAGACTGAGCCCATAAGGTGTTTAGCACTTGACCTGACATTTAAGAACACAGTAAATGTTAGTTGCAATGGCGATGACGGTCATCGTTGTTGTTTGTGTTAACCTTGAGCCCTGTAACAAACTGCTTGACTTCCCTGAGCTTCAGGTGCTTCATAGGGAGGCTGGGCTCGGTCATACCTGCCTCCAATGGCTGTAAAGATTCGATGAGCTAAAGCAGCCACAGAGCTAGCGTACTCGCTGGTGTGCTCTGAGCATCTGAGAGGGACACTCTGTTTGGACTCAGGGAAAGCCAGGCAGAGCAAACAGTGCAGGAGTCATCCGGGAGTGCCACGACCCAGTGTCCTTACTCCTTGAGGACCAGAGTGCAGAGGGCGCGAGCCTGCCACAAAAGGGGGCTCCAGGTGTCGTGTGGAGACGGACTCAGGTCTGTTCTATAAGGGTCTTGAGTTGCCCCTCGTCCTCCTGAGCACCCCGGGTCTTGTGGGACCTGGAAAAGACGTGCAGGTGGGGAAGGTGGGTTTACTGGACACATGGTGTGCTGGGGGTGACATGCAGCGTGGAATGAAAGAGTTGCTGCACCTGGGAAACAAAAACTGGTCTGCAGCATTTCTTCCGCTATCCAGCTGTTTGAAAGAAACATATAACCAGGTATGGAGAAAAAGCAACTGCAGAGACATCTCCCGTAGACAGTGGCCTGGAGGCAGAAGAGTAGCAGAGCCAGCGTGGAGCTGAGAGCAGAGAGCAAACCCGGAACAGGAGCGAATGAGAAAGAGTGAAACAGACTCTTGTCCCGAAGTCACGGCCGTGGCCATAGGTGAGGCAGGTGCCTAGAACCTTCCAGGGGCCCCCCAACATCCCATCCTTTGTTGCTCCTGGAAGCAGGCAGGCCGGCTGTGTGCCGAGACCCCATCTCGGCGGGCAGACAGCCTGGGGCACTCAGCCCCAAAGTTTATGTAAGTGAAAAAACCCATCTGGGAGACAAGAAGGAGTGTTACACCACTGTCAAGTTTTAGACGTCGCCATGAAGCAAAAAAAATTACATCCCATCCTGACGAGCGACTAATCAAGGCATGGCAAACGGTCCCGCAATAAATTACTCCGGCGCGAAATAAACCACACAAACAGACCGATGATAATAAATGTAAATTATTTCTCTGAAGAAATTTTCTTGGTATATGAGTAATACGAACCATCAGGAAGGCGTCTTCCTTAACATTAATTACAGAAAATGACAAGTGAGCTGATGACTGGGAAGGCTCATTATCTGAGAACATATTCACAACTTTGCAATTTGCGCGAGATGTACTCCGGCTAAATTAATCTCCCTTCTTTGCATGAGCCTCTTCTAATTTTCATGTTATTAACAGGTTTGCAGTATCAGTCAGTGCTTGTCACTCTAATCAGGTTTCAGCATGTTCGCAAAAGCGAAGCGTCATTTATAAGGATAAGCCCTCATAATGGTGCTTGCTTTCATGTGGAGAATTCTACAAGGCTGCTTTTAATAAGGTACTTTAATCATCTCCTTTGCTCAACTTTTGGCCCCACTGTTCCTTTATGAAGAGTCATTAAAAGACTTTGAAGTTCATCAAGGAGGAAAAATTCATGACATTGTTCGGGTGAGGTTGGGGATGGCTCCAAGGGGAAGCCCAGAGGGAGGCAGGGGCCAGAGAGTCCTGTTGGACCCGAGCCCAAATGTGGGTGACGAGGGCAACCTGTGCCCATTGTCTGCACCGTCCCACACCCTGTAGGTTCACATCCTGGGCTCTTTGCTGAACCAAGACCCCACTGGTGAGTGGTCCAGTCTGCAGGGCAAGGGTCAGGGCCGAGGATGGAAGACACTTGGAGAAGGAGGGACAGCCAGGTCAGCACTCCGGACAGCTCCTAGCACAGCACCGTCACTCTGGCATCAGGGAATCCTGTGAGGGTTTCAGATCTGTTTAGATGGTCTGATCTCGCTTTGGAAAAGTCTGTGTGGCTGCATGTGTGTGTGTGCAAGCGTGTGCATTCCTTCTCTTTGCTGCATGGGGCTCACACAGGGCCAGTCCTGGCTCATCCTAGAATCAAGGCTCAAGTAGACCCCTTTGCACTGCTCAAGTCCCTCAGCACTCCAGAGCTGGAAATGTCGCCACATGCATGAGATGCATGATGTTAGTTTGGCTCCGGTGATCCTTGGTAGCCTCTGATAAGCATTCTGAACTCACTGTTGTCACAGAAACTCCTTGCTGAGGTGACCCTCTGATTAGTGAGCAGAGGACTAGACAGAAGCAAAAACAAGCTTAGTGACCAAATCATTCTGTGACCTTGGACAATTCATATCTCTCTTCTAGTACCACCCATTTTTTTTTGAGACTGGTCTTACTGTGTTGCCCAAGCTGGCCTCAAACTCCTGGGCTCAAATGATCCTCGTGCCTCAGCCTCTGGAAAACCTGGGACCACAGGCATGAGCCACTGTACCTGGCCATAGAATTTTTAAGTTTCCTCCTGCTTGGCCCTTGGTGAGGGTGTTTCTAGTATTTGTTGAGGCCCCATGCTCTCACTCCCCAACTGAGCAGTGGATGAGTGCTGGCCTTCTGTCCCAAGGTGGCAACATGATCAGCTCACGGGGGAGTGTCTTCCTGTTCCCCTAAGTGTGCTTCTCTCCACTCAGGTGTGGGATGGTCATGGGGTGACCTCAGCTCTGTCATAGCTGGGCCAGCATCACACCCATGAACCTTGTGCTCAGATCGCAGGGGTCACCCTCCTCTGAGATGTGCTTCTGAGCCATATTGATGCTACTTGGCCCCAGCCCTGGCCACGGGCCTGATTCATCTCAGAAAATAGTGTCTCCTCTGAAATTCTGGAATTGGACTAAGGGAAGGTCAGATAGTGTTGGTGGATGCCTGCTCCACAACACGGATGCTCCGGAGCAGTGGGTAGCCATCTCCTCCCAGGGCACCTGGAGGCTGGTGTGCAGGGAGGGAGGAGGAAGAGTGGGACACGAAACAGAGAAAGCCTAGTCTCTGGTTCTGGTTCTTTCTGGAAACCCTTGGGTTCCTTGCACTATCCCTGGCTCTTAAAACTGTATTTCCTTTTCCTACTTAAATTCGCTTGGGTAAGTTTCTGTTACTCTCAACCAAAAAGACCTAACCAGCCCAGCTTCTCCGAATGTGGGAGGCACTTTCCTGAGCAAGTCTTCATGGCCAGCACTGCTCAGGGTGGAGCTGGGGGCCTGGGCAGCACAGTGAGCAGAGGCATTGCCACCAGTGGCCCTGGATCTCTGGCCTCCCTGTTCTGAGGGTTTCAGCCTCCCTTGGCCTTAGTTTCCTAATGGTACAAATGCCTTCTTTTTGAGGCTATATTTATTTGAATTTTGCAAATAGTCAGGCATCCCTTGGAAGCAGATGTGGGGACCCAGCTGGGTGTGGTGGCTTCCAAGATGGACCTGCCACCCTCATCTCCTGTATCCACACCCCTGTGAACCCCTCCTGCATTGGACCAGTTGTGTGGCCAACAGAATGCAGTAGAAATGATGGGTGGTCACGTCCAGGATTAAGCTATGAACACCATGGCTTCCACCCTGGTCGCTCTCTCTAATCACTTGCTCTGGGAGCAGCCAGCTGCCACACCATGAGGATACCCAGGCATCCCACGTGAGTGAGCTGGACACAACCCAGCCCCCAGGCCAGCAGACAGGCCCTGCGCCAGGACCACCCAAAGTCAGCCACGTTCAAGTTCCCACCCCCCAGCACCTTTGGGATAACAAATGTCTATTGTCTTAAGTTTTGGGATCTTTTGCTACATAGCAGTAGATAACTTATACTGGTCTTTTTGAGTTTATTTTTGGTTTAATAGAATAAGCCTGGAGGGTGGGGTAAGCCTCAGATTCCCCAGAGTGATGAGACCCAGGGGAAGCATCCAAAAGCCAAAGGGTTCAGAAAAGTCACAAACTGGAGCACGAGGGTTCCCCAGCTCTGTTCAAGAAGCTTCTGTGGGATCAGGTCTTGAGTCCCACCCCCGGCTAGGCCAGGACACACAGAGATGACGACCTCGCCCTCTGTTGGCAAGATGGGTAGGGAAGTGCATTCATTCTGTTCAGCATGGAGGAAATGCCGCCTGGATGGCTGAGGAAAGCAGCAGGTGGTTGTCTGGCTCCTGCAGGGAGGTACACATATCCGTGACCTCACCCACTTTCCCCAGCCCTAAGAGGTGGCTGCTGTCATCCCCTCCTTTGGATGGGGTCCTGAGGCTCAGCAGCTCGCACTCTGTCCCAAGGGTACTAGGAATTTCCTCCAGGGAGGATTTTGATCTGAGTTTGGAAAGATGACTCTAGCCATCAGGGCAGAGGAAACACTAGAGGGAGGTGGCGGGAGGCAGGGACTCCAGGGCCTGGGGAAAAGCCCTGAGCCCCGAGCTGGGTTAGGGCTGGGTGGCGAGGGAAGAGGGTAGGAAGGTGACAGCAGGTAGAGTGGAGGCCAGTCTGGACGCGGGGATGGGGAAAGGGAAACCTCCGGGGTGACTCACGGTTTTCCAGCTTGGGAGTTGGGGCAGTGGCAGTGCGCATCTCCACCAAGATGGGACCCCCCCAAGGAGCTCTGCTGGGGGCCGGGAGTAAAAATTTCCCTTGGGGACAAATTGGATTTCCGATGCCTGTGGAACATCCAGGTAGAGATGTCCAGGTGATTTGGCATTCACGGCCCTGGATGGAGCTCAGAGGAGAAATCTGGGCTGGGTTCTCAACTCATTGGTGTTAAAAGAGAGAAATCACAGGTGTCAGGTGAGCAGTGGTCCAGGCAGAAATGGAGACGGAGAAGACACAGCCAGGGATGGGCAGGAGAACAAGGAGTGCGTGTCACCCGGGAGGCCAGGCAGGAGGGAGCTTCAAGGTGGACCCGCAGCTGGCACTGCCAGATGCTGCAGGAGCTCAGCCAGGGTGGGCACACTCAGCAGCCCATCTCAGCAACACCCCACACTCAGGGGTTTCCTCCCAAACCCAGTGCATCACAGCACTGCCACATACGTCCACCTTGGAGCCCGAGGAGAAATGTGGAGAAGGTCCCAACAGCCAGCGTTGGCTGGCAGTGCAGTGGGCAGCGAAGTGGCAGTGAGTGTCCTGCTGTGGGAGCATGCAGGAAGAAGTTGAATAGCCAATGTCAGAGAGGGGGCAGGAGGTAGGAAGTGGATTAGATACCCGCCAACATCCCTCTGGCTGTGAGCTCTAGAATGTGAGAAGAGGGAAGACACAAGCCAGGGAGCGGGAAGAGCAGACACAGGGCCCAGAGCCCTGCTCTGAGCTCTCAGTGGGCCGGGCACGGCTGCCTCAGGAGGGATGTGCTGGGCCGTGTCCCCGTCCCCACCCCCAGCGAGACATCGGAGGCCCCCACACCCTCCCCTCTTCCTTGTCGCATCCTTTGGACTCCCAGGCCCAGCAGGGGCTGTGGGAAACGTGGGACTGGGAATAAGGAAAGCGAGTCAGAGCCCTGCTCAGTCCTCGCTTGAGCCGGAGCCCCGTGAGGCAGGACCCGTGTGGCCACTGGCGTGTGTGGCTCCCAGGTGTGGCAGTGGAGAAGGCCGTGGGGCGCCCGGCCACTGTTGGCTTTGACGCCACGTCCACAGGCTCCTCTGCCCCGCTGGGGCCACGCACCTACTCTCCTCACACCCGGGGGGGACGGGGCTCGCGCTGGGGGACCCCGCCCGGCTGAAGCCTCCCTCCTCCCAGGCCCCGAGGGTGGGGAGCCCTCCCTGGTGGGGCGGGGTGGGGCCCCCTGCCCCAGGAGCCCCGACAGCCAGCCTCCCCGCCTCACGGCGAAGTTCGCCTGCAGTAACGTCGGTGCACTTTTCAGGCTGACAGAAACCCCACCGATAATTGGGAGGAATGGAGAATGAAAACATTAAAATTTGCCGTGTCATACGTTCAGGTTTTCTGATTGCCTGATACCCACCGTCCACTGACAGATGCTGTGTTATTAACACTTGATTAAAAATCACTTCAGGTTTGAACCAGCCCGTCGAGAAGGGAGCGTCTTGACAAGACGTGTGGTTTGTGATTGACAATTAGTGATATTCGGTGTGTCACAACACAGAGAGTGTGACTTATTGGTGCCGGTGCAACGCAACACATTTCGTCTGAGCCCCTCAGATTGGTACATGGGGTGGGAAGGAGAGGACGGAGGCTCGTTCAGCGGCTTTGATTACCAACAAAGGGAGACCGGACACACCCATCCCGGCAGGCCCGACCTGGCCCTGTCAATCAGCCCGACGGTGGGGACCGTTCCTCTCCGGGACGCGCCTCGCGGGCCGGGCTCATTATGCAGCCCCAGCTCCTCCAGCGGCAGCCGCAGCCTTTTCTGTCTGGAAATATGAAAGCTCTTCACTCGCGCTGCCTCCGCGCCTCCAAATTACCAGCCTGCTCCTCTTAAAACAAAAGGCTTCTCATTTTGTAAAAAGAAAACGATCATATCTTGATTGACGTTCCACATCCTTTTCCTTCAAGCTTTTTTTCGAACTTGGTGTCAGCGGGAGTTGGATTCCGGGGACAATTTTTTTTTTTTCGTCTCAGTTCTAATTCAATTCCTTTTAAGTGCTTTTAAGAGCAGTGCAATTCAAGGTCTTTCCTTTTTTGGGTCTGACCTGGATATCATTTTTTGGTTTCCTTCTCGCCTAAGATTATCCAGGCCTAGCATGGTTGTGTGCGCTCGTGAAAGGTGACGGATGTAATGCCATTCATCTCTGCAAACTCTGGGAGAAATGGGCTCCGGTGGGATTTGAGTGTTTGGCAAAGCTGTGTTCCTTGCAACAGAGACCCCAGCCGTGGCGTGGGGATGACACTGTCTCACCACGCTGCGTGAAGGGGCTTCTGATTCGTTCACTCGTCGCTTGACTCTGCTCCCACCCTGTCAGACCCCAGCAAAACTCGTGAGAACGAGGACCGTGTCTGTTCTGTTCACTGCCATGTGCATAGTGCTAGAACGCTCTCCGGCAAGTAGTAAGGGCTAAATCCACAGTGCGGAATGAACAAATGCACTGGTGATGGGGGTCGTGGGGCCGGGAGTCAGTGCCTGGGGCTCGAGGGCCCGAGTTTCTTTGCCCACTCTTGCCACCCCCACCTGAGCGCTGTGGTTCCCCCGGCTCTGGTTTCCTGCCCCCAAAGCGTGTCCCCAGCAGTCGGGCTGGATGAGGGCGAGAGAAGTGGCTTCTCTGCAGGGTGAAGACAGCGGTGTGCCAGGCCGGGTCCTGGTGGGAGTGGCACAAAAGGACGTAATGACTGGCCGGGAGCAGGGAGCAGGGTCGTTGTTTCTGCTCCCATGGGACACCTCTGGCCAGTCCAGCCTGTGCTTGGTCCAGGCTGAAACTACACGTTTGTTCATTCACTCATTCATTCCACAGATGTTCACTGACTCCACAGCAGCAGTGCTCAGTGGCTCACAGGTGCTGGACTCGAGGTTTGTCACCCCTATTCTCTTGCTGGCCCCTCAGCCCTCACCTTGGACACAGCCTGGTCAGGCTCTTGGGACATTCTCCTGGACTCCCAGGCTCCGTCTGCTGTAAGTTGCTAAGGTCAGTGTACTCCAACTGAGCCGTCGGGTCCACCCTACCCCAGCCTTGGTGCATTTTGGGTACCCCATTCTTCAAAGGAGAATCAGAGCAGGGTACCTGCTACAGCCTGTAAGGAGAAAGGTGTAAGATCCCGCATTAGGGTTGCCGGGGGATATCTATCTCCCCACTGCTCCCGGCCCTCCTAGGGGCCAGGGCCATGTCAGTGACATCTCTGTGTTCTCAGCCTCAGAACAGGGTCTGCTACAGGCAGGCGGTGCAGGTGTTAGGCAGTAGCTCCAGGCAATGCCAAGGGCACACTGGGGCTTCCTCATTCATTAGCTGGGTGCCCTTGAATAAACGACTTGACTTCTCCAAGCTTCCGTTTTCTCATCTGTGAAATAGAGAGAATGGTGGGGTCCTCTGCAGAGGTTGAAAGGCAGCTCTTAACACCCCCTAGGCCTCTTAGACAGTCTGGGGAAGCCTACGGGCCCCTTCCCAGAGCAATGGTTTTTAAATGCATAAGATAATATACACAGGATTACAAAGGAAACCAATGTATTAACGTGTAATTATCAAAATAGAAAAATTTGTGATGTAGCAGTACGTGTGCCTCTTTATTTACAAATTAAACAGCAAGATTTGGTGGCAGGTCTAATAACCGCCATGATTTCAAGGTGGTGCTGAGCGTCGAGGATTTTCTAACAAACCTGCAGCAACTGTAACGCGATGTGAAAACACCTGTGATTTCCACCGGTGACAGTGATGGCTGTTGCTAATACCATATTCATAAAGGAAGGAAATGCGAAATTTCAGTTTGAGGGGAGCCAATATTCCTATTCGGGTGTAGGGGGTCCTTTCTGAGGACTGCACCTGGGGCTGGGGACGGGAACAGGGAGAGGCAGCAACGGGGGACAGCAGGTGGCTCAGGCTGGCCTGACGTGGGATGTGGGGGGCTTGGGCCCAGGGTTCTGAGTGTGAGTCCTCCCTGTGGCTGCGGCCCAGGTCTCTAGCAAAAGGCAGGTGATGAATACGCATGGCAGCTAACACCTCAGTTACAGTGGTTAACAACAGCTCATGTTTACCCAGTGCCCAGCGTGGGCCGTGGCTCATGCTGTCACATCTTGTTCTCTGTCTCAGTTAATGCAGAGACCCTGCAAGGCCTTCACTACTATGATTCTCATCCCTCAGAAGAGTAGACTAGGAGTCAGAGAGGTCGTGCCACCTGCCCAAGGCCACACAGCTCGGAGGGTGGGAAGTTGGTCCCAAACCCAGGAAAGGCTAATTCCAAAGCCCATGCTCTTCACTGCTTGGTGGTGTTTAAAATGTTTGTTTTGTAATTTAGTAGGTTTAAAAAGCATCTTATTATTTTTATCTTTTAAAATATCATTTATGAAGCTGAATACTTTTCATGCTCAGGTTTACTAACGGTTTTGCCTCCTGAGTGAGTTACCTGTTCAAGTCCCTGGCCTTGGTGCATGTTTTTCAGCAAATCTATTAGGATTTGACGTTGTTCTGATCAGTTTGTACTAACTCTTTAAATAGTGTTTAAAGAGAGTTACTGCTTTCTGAACATTGAATATAATTTTGGCATTTCCGTTTAGAAATTCCTCCCCACTTGCCGAACATATAAAAATACTCCAGTGATTGTTGCTTGAGTCTTTTTCTTCTGTGTACTAATATTCATTAGCAGTAGGATTCATTACCAAATACACCAATGCCCACATCATCAGATGGCAAAGGAGCCCCTCCCTTGGGACAGTCCCTCTCAACTCTGCCAAGTCGCCAGGCCCAGTGGGCATTCGCTGGAAACACAGGCTCCAGGCTGCCCCTTGGAGATGCTGATTCCTCAGTGTGGGAGGCCTGGGACTTGGCATTTTACAAAGCCCCTCTGCTCTTGCTGAACACATACGGGTTTGGGGAGCAGCTTTGGGGGACCTCTGTTTTATGACACCATTTGTCTGAACAATATAGAAAGTCCCAAGCTCAGAATAAAGCATCTCAATTGGTTACCAGACTTCTGAGCAAGATTTCAAGTTACAGACTCTGGCTCTGCCACTTACAAGCTCAATTCCCTTAGACAAATGACTTTATCTCCCTGGACCTCAGTTTTTTCATCTGTGAAATGAACACAGCAGACAGTATCTAACTCACAGAGCTGGGGCAAGATAAATGAGGGCGCGTCGGGAATGCACAAAAGGCAGTCTGGCTCATGGTAAGAGCCAAGCGCGTGCGAGCTGCTATTGTTGTTACTGCTGCTGCTGCTGAAATTGTCTCGACATGGTAAATATTCAGGTAGAGCATGTGCTTGAAGGACCCTGGGACTGGGTGCCTGTAATGAGCACATCTTTCATAGGGAAAGTTGCTATGTGGTCACCAAACTCTCAGAACGCAAGGGGTGTGGTTGAAGGTGGGCTGGGCCTGATTCTGGAGCAGGTGGGACCAGGTTGAGGTGACAGAACTAGCTGAGCTCCTGGGAGTCCCACTACAATGCCCAGGTGGCTTGGTGAACTCTGGGGGGTCCGGGCTGGCAAGGCACTGATACTCTGGCCCACGTGATGGGTGGGGCAGTGACTAGGACGTCGTGGAGGGAAGCAACGTGGCAGAGCAGAACCCCGGTTCTGCCATTTAAGAGCCGTGTGTGATCCCAGAAGGTCCCTTAACCTCTCTGGTTAATCATGGATACCCTTCAGCGATTCAAAGCCTAAAGATATGATGTCAAAGGCTTGGCCAAGGGGCAGAACACATCTGGTAGTTACTGCTTTGATTAACATGGTTGCAGCACTTTGGTTCCGTGGGGGAGTCCATTAGACCGGGAGCGGCTGGGAGTGCCCGGCAGGTGCTAGACGGAGGGGGAGTCGGAATGGGAGGGTGCCACGGCCGGCCGTCGACGAAGGCTTGGGGCTCAGGGCAGGTTCTAGTCTCTGCCGAGGTGAGACTGCGGCTCAGCAGACAGGCTGTCTCCAGCTTCCCCCGGCCTCGAAGATGCCAGGCTTGGAGCCCCATCCAACGCCAACATGACAAAGAGTATTCTCAGTCGATGCGATGTGGACCAAAAATCCAAAGGAAGAAACTCAAATGTGCACAAACAAATAATCATTTAGTAAAGTGGCCAGAGACAAGACCTATTTACCCTAATCAATACGTTCCTGTATTCCAGCCATACCCTGCCAGAAACTGTAATGAAAAAAGAGATGCCGTTCCCAGAAGCAATGGAAAAATACTTAGGAATAAACTTAATGAGAAATGCGTGTGACCTATATAAAGACAACTACAAAATTTTATTGGGGAAATAAAAAGAGACCAGAATAAATGGGGAGGCACACTACGTTTCTGCATGGGAAGACCGAATATTGTAAAAATGTCAAACCACCTCCGTGTTAATTTGCAGATTTAATGCGATACCAAACAACTCCGCAAAAGGTACTTGATAGAATGATTCTAAAATCGGTCTGGAAGAAACATTGATCAGAATATCAAAGAATGTTCTGAAAAAGGGGAGTATTGATAAATCGCCTTAGTGAATATCAAAACCTATCATAAAGTAGCAATAATTAGAACAGAGAATATTGATGGAAAAATAAGAAATTGATTTTAATGGATTAGAATAGAATGCATCAAAATACATGTGATCACTTGTAAAAATTAACTATGATAAAGAAATCAGCCCCACTACAATGAGTGGGAGATGAGTTATTTAGCAAATGCTGTTGAAAAAAACTGATCAGCAATTTGAAAAGATCGTTTGTGATTTAGACGCACCTTACACTTTGCATCCAAACACACCAGCTGCAAGAAAAATAAAGTCCAGAAAAGGACCAAATACTGGAAAATCTAGCAGAGAAAGGGTTTGGTTACTTATTAGATCTTCAGAACACTAATTTTAAATGAATTTATAGAATTTAAAATGTACATATACACCAATTTGATGACCAAGTAAAATATTTGCACGGGAGCAGGAACCAGGAGGGGAACACAATGCCCAGGGAGACATTTTTCCTTTTTGTTTTAATAATATTTGCTCAGTACATAAAAATTAAGGGTAAAACGTCCACAAATGGTGTTTTGAATGATTAAATATTATAAAAACTTAAATACATATTCACACATAATCCCTTTCTCTGCCGCTGCTCTTCTATTTTTAGAGTTAGAAAAACATTTAAGACAATCCCCTCTCCTAGGTAAAATCCTTTACGAAGAGCTTTGCTGATAAATGTTCTCACTCGTTCTTTAACTTTTATGTATTCCTGCTTGACTTCGCTTTGATTTTCCTCAAGGTCAGGGTCACCCTAAAATTTTTTTTATCGAGGTCAGACTTTCAGTCAAGCGTAGGGCCCAGTGCACGCTCTCTTCACCGCCGGTAAAAGTGCGGAGCTTTCCCAGCACCCAGCAGTTTCCCTCTGGCCGGTCCCCGCACCCCTCTCCTGGTTTCCACACAGATGAGGTTAGATTTGCCTGTTTTGGAACTTTGTTTACGTGGAAGCGACAGCCTGGCTTCCCGGCGCTGCACGGGGTCTGGGCGCCGCGTCCCACTGTGCGCACAGGCAGCTCGGCGGTGGTACCACATTTTATTTACCCATCCTGCTGTTGGTGGATCTGGGGGTCGTTTCCAGACTTCGGCTGTTATGGACAAGGCTGCAGAGAATGTTCTTACATGTCTTGCTGTGGACGTGCAAGTCACCACTCTTGGGTGAATCCTTGGGCGCGCGGTGGCTGGGTTACAAGGCAGATGAACACACAGCTTTAGCAGGTGGGGACAAGCAGGTCTCCGACATGGTCATAGCATTTCACATCCCTCCAGCAGCGTATGGAAGTTTCAGTTGGTCCACGTCCTCGTCGACACTTGGTATTGTTGGTCTTTTAATTTTAGCCTCTCTGGTGTCACCCTCAGCTTTAATACCTTTTGTCAAAGCTGTTTCAGAGCCTCCAGTGAAGTTTCAGTTACTTTACTGCCTACTGAGCCACGCTGATGTTTGGAGGCACTGGAGGGAAAGTTTAGACCAAGTTCCAGTGGGGTCAAGAGTCCATTCCTGGGAAGCCAAATGTAGCATGAAATCCCCGGGGCTGGAAGTAGGGAAGACACTGGGAAGCCCATCCGAGCAACAAGAACAAACCAAGGCCTGCGCCGGGCAAGCCCATGGATTGTGCTGCTGGGTCCCGGCTCCCTGCAGTGCAGAAGGGGGACAGCTGGTGAAAGGCACATGCGTGAGGGGTCACTTCTTCCTGCTCCAAAGGGGAGTCAGTGCAGACACACAGAGCATGTCCCCACCAGCCACAGGTCCTTTCCCACCATAACTCCAGTTTGTGAGGTCTGCCGCGGCCCCAGGCTGGTGGGCAGGGTAGAGGGCTGGGGTGAGTGAAGCAGGAGCTGTGGCCCCCTCTGGGAGGCTACAGGGCAGGCCCCTGGGCACAGCCAACGATCCCCTGTATGGAGGCCAAAGGGCAGAGCACAGAGGTTGAGGAGCTGTGGCCTGGAGGGTTGGCCAGGCGGCAGGCGGCGGCTAACAGACAGATGTGGCACTGACAGTGGGGTTTATGGGCCCCTTGTCCTAACAGAAGGTCCCTGTCCAACAGCTGCAGAGTGGGGAGTATAATAGACCCACTCCCACAAAGAGAGGGCGTTGGCAAGAGCTGGCAGGCGTCAGAGCCCTGGCAGCAGGAGGTGGGGGTGCAGGCAGCTTGATCAGCCTGCCGGTGAAGGGCCCGAGGGAGGACGGAGGAGATGCCGGGGCTTGGAGCCTGCAGGGCGCCCACGTGCCTCAGACACGCCCAGGGCTTGTCCATCCCTCAGAGCCAGTGTCTGGGAGTAAGTGGATTAGGGCCGGGGGATCAGGCTGGCTCGGCTCCTCTATCAAGTTTGCTGCTGAGGTCCCGGGATCAGCTCAGCTCCAGCTTCAGGGGAAAGGCGGCCAGAGTTTCCTGGAAGACCTGGGTCTGGGCAGGGGCAGGAAGAGGGCGTGGTGGGCATGAGTCCCAGGTGCTCAGGCAGAGGAGCTCCTGCTGCCTGGCTCCAGGGACTTCTTTTAGGACCCTCAGGGTCCCTGTGCACAGGGACCCTCTGCCCATCCCTCTTCCCCGGCCTGCCTTGCTCTCGGACCTGGAATCTGGCTCCTTGCTGAAGACACTGTTTCCCTGTCCCTGGGCCCTGTCCTTAAGCCTGGCTCCCTCCCTCCCCTCGTCCTGGGCTCTGTGTCTCTGGAGCAGTAACACAGTTTATTATATTTCCCTGAGAGAGTCAGACATGGACTTTTGTGTTAAGTGGCAGAGACGGACAGACAGGCAGACAGACACACAAAGAAAGTATTATATGAAATTCAGGGCTCAAGCAGGAGACACAGTAAGAGACAGCCAGAGAAAAAGAGAGAGAATGAGAGAGAGAGAGAGAGAAGAAGAAGAAGAAGAAGAAAAGAGGAAGAAGAAGAAAAGAGGAAGAGGAAGAGGAAGAGGAAGAGGAAGAGGAAGAAGAGGAAGAGGAGGAAGAGGAGGAAGAGGAGGAAGAGGAGGAAGAGGAAGAAGAGGAAGAGGAAGAGGAAGAAGAAGAAGAAGAAGAAGAAGAAGAAGAAGAAACCCACGCACAGAGCATGGAGACGGAGGAGGGGAGGGAGTCAGAGACACACACAGACCCAGGAGAGGCAGAGGGGTCTCGGGGGTGGCCAGGAAGCTTTGGTCCCCACATCCTTTGGGGAGCCCAATGCTGCCTCCTGCCCACCCATCCCCATCCCCCCTGCCCTGCTCCCTGGCACTGGATGTGCTCCCAGCACCCCGCCTGGGGCCCGCACCTGCCCTGCTCCAGCTCGCCATTCACTGCTCGCTCCCGGCCAGCTACACGTGGCTCCTCACCCGCCTGGGCTCACACAACCTTGGCAAAGCCCCCCAACCTCTCTGGGGTGCCTTTGTTCCCTCCTTCCCTTATCTGTGTGCCAGGCACAGTGCTGGGCAGTGGGCCCTCAGCGGGGAATGGGGCAGAAGGGTCTCTGTGTCTGTGGCACTTACCACCTGCCAGGGGCCCCTGGGGCCCAGGTGGTATGAGCAGAGGCCGCGTCCCTTTGGATACTGACCCAGGAGACTGTCTTGGCCACGCAGCAGCCTCTGGTCCAGGGGCATGGGGTAATGTGAGAGAGGCGCGTGTTACAATCTTATCCACTCCAAAACCACAGGGACTCTCCAAGCTCTTTGCAACGCTGAAGCCACGCCCTTCCCTGACAAAGGAGAAGGGAGAGGGACCAGGGCAGGAGAACCTGTGGCCTCTTGCCTCCACCCTCTGTCTGGGCCGGGCCCCTTGTCACAGGGCATTCAGTGATCTTCCGCATCCAGGCCTTGCCAGACGTCCGGTGCCACCAGCCAGAGCACAAGACTCCAAAATGCCCACATTCCCCCCTGCTTGGCTGTAGGGCCTGGGTTTTGGGAGGACTGTATCTGGCCCAGGGTCTGGGGGCCACAATGCAGTGAGGGGCCTGACGAAGCCCTCCAGCCCCAAAAAGCTCCCTGGAGGGGATGTGGGGGAGGGGCACACGGAGCCTCTCAGCCCTCCCAGGGGTCTCGGGTGTTCCAACCCAGTGTGGTACAAGTGCCCACGAGTGTCACGTGGAAGGGCTGTGCCAAGCTGGCATCGGGGTGAGGCGGGTGCCCCCTCCCCACACCCGGGAAGGAGCTTCGAGCTGAGGCCTGGAGTAGGGAGGGAGCCAGCCAGGAGGAGGAGGAGAGGGCAAGATGGGACGGAGAGAAGGGTGTTCCAGGCAGGGCTGGAGCGAGCACCTGGTGGGCTCTGAAAGAAGAGGGAGCTGTGGGGGATGGGGTGGGGGGGACAGCGGCAGAGCCAGGTCCCTGTGGCAGGGGCTGACGTACCCAGGCACACACTTTAGAAAGACTGCTCTGGTTGCTGAGTGAGTGGATGGGACCAGTCCAGGTCAAAGGCAGGGAACCGGGTTCCTCATCTGCAAAATGGGGGCATAACACCAGCCTCACAGGCTGAGAGAGCAGAGGTGCAAACCACAACGGATCTGCTGCTGTGATTCCTAAATAGTGTGTGGACGAGAGCAGGTGCCCCAGACTGGGGCTGGGACCCACAGAGGCCCAGGTGCAGGCAGAGGATGTCAGCCCCAGCCTGCCCCCGCTGCCTCCTGCGCCTGGCACCGCGTGGCGCAGCTGACTCAGCGCAGCACTTGCTGACTCAGCCAGAGAACAGCAGCCACTCCCAGCCCCAGTGGGTGACAAGGCCAGGCACATCATGCGGGCACCGTGTTGCTCCCTCCTGGCGTTGTCAATCATTGGGAGCGAGACCAGTTCATAAAGCAAACGTCGCTGTGTAGGTCCTTGACAAATGGTAGCTGCTGTGTTTTTGGACAATGATGAAACAGCTGCTGGGCGCCAGGGAGGGGACGGTGAGGCCTCCAGTCCTGCTCCTGGCAGCCCGCACCTCCGTGTCGCAGCCATGAGCCAGGCTGCAGGCCCCACCTACAAACACCCCTAGATCCCCCTCCATCTAAGTCCTCAGCTCGGTCCAGCCTCACCAGCACTGCTGTGGACCCTGCATCTGCAGGAGCCTCAGCTACAAGGGGCTTGCTGCCTCCACGCCGGGCCCACCATGCCCCATTCTCTACCACAGCCAGCGGGAGCTTCGCGCCAGTGAGCAGAGCCCGTCACTCCTCTCAGAGCTCCCCATGGCTCCCCATTGCCATGAGGATGAACTCCTCCCTCCTTCTTTATTTGGGGTGCTGTGGTGTCCCTCCCTGCCAACACGGTCTCCCACCCCACTCCCAGCCACTCTGCACCATCCATGGTCCCCGTCCCCAGGTCCCTCCCTGTCTCAGGGCCTCTGCACTTTTTGTTTATGGGAAGTTCTCTCCCCGGGTCTGTATGCACCTGGCTCCTCCGCGTCCTTCAGCTAAAATGACATTTTCCCCAATGAGACCTACTCTGACCACCCCATCTAGAGTTACGTCTCCTTATTGCCTCCCCAGATTTATTTTCTTTATCGCGCCCATCAGCCTCTGAAACCTTCTTGTTCACTCAGTTATTTTCTCGCTGGGGGTCAAAATCCAGTGCGAGCTCCATGAGCAAAGGGCAGAGGAGCAATGTCTAGCACGTTGTGCGCTTTCCGTGTGGAGTATATCGATACAACGAATGAAGGAGTGGATGGCGGGCAGAGGTGGCAACGGAGGTGACGATGGTGTGGGGAGGAGGAGGAGATGCTGCGGGACCCTGGTGAGGACAAGCCGGGTCCCTCAGGCGTCGTGTCGGTGGCTTGCTGGCTGTCTCTGTGTCCAGGGCTGCTTGCTGCCCTCCAGCCCACAGGACAGCCCAGAGCCCAGCCCTCCTCCCTGTTTAATATGCAGCTTGAACTTTACACTCCCTGTGTAAACACCTGGGCACCTTCTTATCCATTCTGGGCCTCACCAAAAATAAAAATATTTTGATAGTGCAAATAAAAGCAAATATTTGACACCAGTTGGCATTTTTCAGTGCATTAATTAGCAATTTGCTGGATAAATATTGCTGTGTAAACCAACAATCACTTCCCAATAATTAAAAGCCATGTCAGATGTTATGGGAAAAGCCCCTGGTGTGTGCTCCAGGAGGAGGCTGCGGGCTGGAGACACCCACCTGATCCCGGGACCTGGGCCGCTCGGTGCCCCACAGGTCACTGGAGCAAACGTGAGAAGCAGTTGGCCATGGTTTGTGATGAGCATGGGAGTCGGTCTAGCGTAGCGGTTGCCTGTGTGGCTTGGGACCCAGACAGACTCAGGGCAGGGAGCCCCAGATCAGCCACTCACCGGCTGTGTGACCTTTGACAGGGCACTTCTCTCTGAATCTCAGGTCCTCCCTCTGCAAAATAGGTATAATAAAAGTTCCTATCTCACAGGAGTGTTTTAAGGATCAAAGGATGGAATGGGTGTGCTTAGCACACGGTGCTCACTCAGCAAACACGGACTGTTGGCTGTTATTGTCACTGCTGTTTTCCTTCTGGGTGATGTGCTCTCGGCCTGCTCTCTCCCCACCCCATGTCTCTTACCCAGTTAAGCTCTTACCCAGTGCCACTACCCAACGAAGGTGGTGGATTAAGTTTTTGCTCATCACCTCTTTGCTCAGCCTCTGTCCAAAATCTCTTCCTGGCCTGTGAAGCAAAATGCTGATGACCACGTGGGCATCGCCCCCAGCGCCTGGCTTGGCTGGGGTGGGGGGAGGGCAGGGGTGGCTCCTGGGTGGGGAGCTGTAGGGCCAGGGCTGCGAGGTGTTTGGTCTGCCCTGAGCTGTTTGGTCTCAAGCCTGGGAAGTCCTATGATTCGGGAAGATTGGCCTGAGCGGGCTGAAAGGGGCGTGGACGGCCAGACTGAAGACAACGAAAGCAAATGGAAACTTTAACTGCTGCCTCCCTCCTCCCATTCCTGCTGCAATTACTGCGGGGGTGTAAAAACAGGGGGACACGGAGGACGCGTACCACCAGGAACACAGGGGAGGATGACACTGACGCATTAGAAACTGGGAGAATTTCTACAGACACTGGAGGAAGCTGCCTGGGGAAAAGCAGGAGCCGTCCTGGAGGAGTTAGAGCTTCCTGTGATCTCCCAGCTACTGCGTGCCAGACCCTGGGCTGAGAAAGTCACGTGGATCGTCCCACAGTAACCCGTCCTCACAGCACGGGGACAAGGTGCTGTCCTGACCCTGTTTGGTACAAGAGGAAGCCACGACCAGGGAGTCTATCACTTGTTCACAGCTACTCGGCTAATAAGTGGCTGAGCTGGAACTTGAGCCAGGTTCATCCAACTCCCGAGCCCTCGTTAGCTCCAGGTGAGGTGGCCCCCCTAAGCATGGGGAGCCCATCAGAACCCCATAGCCCTCTGAGCGCAGGGAGGCAGAACCTGAAGGTGAGGTAGGATGGGGGGGGAGTAGGTGGGAGAGGAAGTGCCTCCTGCCACAAGCTACAGGGCCAGCGTGCAGCCCTCGTGGGAGGCCGGCTCAGCAGAGGGGTTGCGACCTCAGCTGGGTCGTGGTGTGGCTGGCTGCGCCAGGTAGGGAGGGAGGGCCACACCCTAGCCACCTTAGAGCTGCACCAGCTTCAGAACCAGGCTCGCTCGCAAAGCACTGACACTCCTGTCACACACGTGCCTCAGCGCATCACCGTATCATTCCCCTTAGACAGTGACACTCAGAAACAGCGAAATCCCAAATGCTCCCCTCAGCTGGGCTCTCCTACTCCCTTCATAGGGGCCTGGAAGACTAGCGCAGGGTTCTTATCTCGACCCTCAGGGACAGACACATGCTCGCTGTGTGGACAAGCACATGGGGGACAGCCACGGCCATGTGAGGAGACGCAGCGGTCCATCTAAAGGAATCGATGCAAACGCTCCCCGCCCACTCCAGACAAACTTCCAGCTGCAATCAGCAGATGTCGTTAGAGAAACCTCCAATCTGTGTGCCCACTGAGATTCAAGGGGACATTGTGTATCTGAAAAAGGTGTACTCTGAGATTGGAAAAGACTGTTTTTAGCTAAAAAGTGCAATTGCTACATCTCAAAAGGCAACGCAGGCGGGAAACATCAGGTTGAAGACTGCAGAAGAATGGAATGGGGTCCTCCAAAAGATGGGTCTCAAGACATCTGCCCGCAATCATAAGAAAGGAATAAAGGATGACCGTGCCCAGTGAAGAGTTACCTTGAAAAAAGATCCCATAAACAGAATAAAATAAACAATAGTCAAAGGAATAATAAAGTAAAATTGCCCTTTGAACGTTAGGCAAAGTTAATGAAGAGACCTGTAACTAGGTGAAATAATTGGATTTCAAGGACTAAGGGGAAAAATCTTGTACATATCCAGGCAGGAAAAAACTTGTTGCCAACTGTCTCAATTATAGAATAGATTTGGCTTTGTGTACAGAGGGCCACAATAACAATGGCTAAAACAAAAGAAAAATATTTCTCTTTCATGTAATAGTACAAAAGTATACAACTCTAGCTTTGCACATGAACCCTGTTGAGTAAACCTGATCTACAGCATATAAAAGAGAAACACATCGTGACCAAATGAGGTTTATTTTGTGAATGTACAAATTGTTCAGTGTTAGGGAATATACTAATACCATTCATTGTAGCAAGATATCTAAGGAGAAAACCTACATTATCTTCTTCATGGATATCAAAAAGACATTAAAAAAATTCAACGTTCACTTTTGATAGAAACACTTAATAAAATAAGGATAGGTGGATTCTTCCCCAATATGATGGAACACATCTGTGGTGGCACAGAAGTCAACGTCACGCTTTATGAGAAAGCCCTGGAAGTATCTCCACTAGTTTCCCCATCAAAATTGGGAGCCAGACAAGAATATTTCCAATCACAATATTGTTAAGCATTGAGCTGAAGGTAGTAGCCAAAAGAAATTAAAGGGATAAAAAATTAGAAATGGAAGTCAAACATTATTTGCTGATAATATGGTCATATATCAAAAAAAAAAAACACCGGAGAATCAAATTTAAAACTGCTATAAACAGCAGGATAATTCAACAAGGTGGTGGGGTGCAAATTGATATGTGGAAGTTAACAGTTTTTGTATATAAAAACGAGCAGTTAGAAGATATAATGGAAAAAAGACCTCATTTATAATAGCAGGAAAAAAATCTAGGAATAAATTTATCAGAAAATTTGCAGAACCTGTAAGACAAAACTTAAACACTTCTGAAGGATCCAATGACTTAACAACAGGGAAAACATACACAGTGTTCTTGGATAGGAAGATGCAGCATCCAGGACAGGCAATTTCTTCTCAAGTTGATTTATAAACTTAATGCAATCTCAAAGTGTCAATATGCTTTTTATAAGAAGAAAAACTAGACAATTGATTCTAAAATTTACACGAAAAAATACAAGTAAGAGTAACCAGAAATACTGAAAAAGAATTGCCATAAAAGGTACCCTAATACTGTAGTGTTTAAAGTCCCTCATTGCTAAAAACAAGGCTATCTGGTCCTATCAGAGACGAACAGGCCAAGAGATGAGAAAACAAATCCAAGATTTAGAGCCCAGTATGGACAGAACTTTCGTGTAAGTCCAAACGGCCAACTCAGGTCGAAAGGTGGGGTAGAGAAGTGTGTGATGCTATGCAGACTAAACCACAGCCATAGTGGGCCATGTTGAACTGCTCTCGGTACTTCACTTCTCAAAAATTAATAGATAGCAAATAACTAAAAATATGAGATCCAATTAATATTATCTATAAGCTTATTTTTGGTGACTATGTAGCTGAGGTTTTTGCTACAAGAAATACATATTGCTTTCAGATGCCCACGAAACATTTTTTAAAATTGATCATTAACTTAGCCAGAAAGAAGACACACTATTTCCCCAAACGGAGAAATTCTTACAGGCCACATTTTTTTTTCTGACCTCAATGCAATGAAACTAGAAATTAATTACAAAGAGGATAAGACAAATATCTTCTTAGAAATGAAAAATCACTCTGCTAACTAATTATTTTGTGAGCTAGGAAACTAGACTGCAGTTGCAGAATATTTAGAAAATAAGACAATGACAAAACCACACATTAACACGTGCGGGATGCAGCTATTCCTGTACTCACAGGATAATTCACAGCTTTAATTGCTTTTATTATTAAGTGAGCAAGAATGAAAATAAATGAGCTAAGCATCCAATGCAAGAAATTGAAAAAAAGGGCAAAATAAAAAACAGAAGAAATTAACAAAGATAACAGCTGTCTTAGTCCGTTTTGTGCTGCTATAATAGAATACCTGAGACTAGGTAGTTTATGAAGAACAGAGATTTATTTCTTGCAGTTCTGGAGGCTGGGAAGTCTAAGGTCGAGGGGCCTGTATCTGGCAAGGGCCTGCTTACTGGTCGTCCAATAGCAGAAGGTGGAAGGAATGGCAAGAGAGTGTGCACAGAGAGAGAGAAGGAGGGGGCTGAACTCATCATTTTATCCAGAACCCACTCACACGGTAACTAACTAACCTGCTTCCCTGATAACAGAATTAATCCATTCAGGAGGGCTGAGACCTCTGACCTAATCACTGCTTAAAAGTTCCACCTCTCAATAGTGTTGCCTTGGGGATTAAGTTTCCAGCACGTGAGCGTTGGAGGACACATTCAAACCATAGCAATAGCTGAAATTAATGACATAGAAAAATGTAAAAGCAGAGATTATCTAAAACCCAAGTGCTGCTTCTTTAGAATCATTTATAGAAGAAACAATTTTCTGGTAAGATGAATCAAAAAGAACGTAAAAGAGAAGGCAGTATTATAAATAAGAAAGCAGTCAAAACCATAGGTGTTGAGATAATTTTCAAATTATGAAAGAATGTTACGTGAATAAATTTGAAAATCTCAAAGTGAATAATTTTCTAGGAAAACATAAAGTAATAGCACACAAATATACAAATAACAACCAAGTTTAGGATATAGTTAAAATCACTTGGCCCAGCTGATTTTGCAGGGTGTTCTTTCATAACCAAGCAAAGCGATAATTTCATTTGTACCAGAGTATAACAGAGCCAGAAAGCTTCCCAATTCATGCTATGGATTTGCATGGGCTCTGGATACTAATTAGTGTGTAAACTTCATGAAAAACTCTGTTGGGATTAGAATCATATTGAATCCATATATCAATTTGGGAGTGCTGTGAGATGCTGAGTTTCTCCAAGGATAAAACGATAGATCCTTTTATTTATGTAGGATCTTTTTGAGTCTTTCACCAATCTTTGAAACTGTCTCTATAAAGTTCAAACACACTTCTTGTTAGATTTATTCTTAGATACCTTATAGGTTTGGTTGCAATAGTGTTTTTTTAAATTAAAAATTTGATGGCCAACAAATATATGAAAAGATGCTCAATATCACTAATCATCAGATAAATGCAAATTGAAACCACAATGAGACATCACTCCAAACCCATTAGGATGGCTACGATCAAGAAAGAACAGAAAGAAACAAGAATTGACAGATATGGAGAAATTGGAACCCTTGGGTCCTATTGGTGGGAATGTGAAATGGTGTAGCTGCTATGGAAAGTAGTATGGTGGATCTTCAAAAGATTAAAAACAGAATTATCATATGATCTAGCAAACCCATTTCTGAGTGTGTATCCAAAAGTACTGAAAACAGGATCTTGAAGAGATATTTGCCCATATATACCCACGTTCATAGCAGCACTATTCACAATAGTCAAGAGGTGGAAGCAACCCAAATGCTCATTGATGGATGAATGGATAAATAAATACAATGGAATATTACTCGGCCTTAAAAAGAAAGGAAATTCTAACACATGCCACAACATGGATGAACCTGGACGACATTATGTTAAATGAAATAAGTCAGTCACAAAAAGGCAAATAGTGTACGATTCCTCTTATACGAGGTATCAAAAGTAGTCAAATTCATAAAGACAGAAAGTAAAATGGTAGTTGGCAGGAAGAGGGAGAAGTGAATGAGGAATTATTATTTAATGGGTATAGAATTTCAGTTTTGCAAGATGACAAAGTCCTGGAGATCTATTGCACAATAACGTGAATGTACTTAACGTAATGAACTGTACATTTAAAAAGGGTTAAGGCGGTTAATTTTGTATGTTTTTACCACAATTTAAAAAAGTTTTTAATTATAGAAAAAAATATGAACTGTTGTTACTGAAGTGTAGAAATTGAATATAATTATGTTCACTTTAGTATATTAATCTTATATCAAGAAACCTTGCTCAGCCTTTCTATGTGTTCTAATAGACTGTGTATATATTCTGTTGGATTTTTTTTTTTTTGAGACAGAGTCTCACTCTGTTGCCTGGGCTAGAGTGCCATGGTGTCAGCCTAGCTCACAGCAACCTCAAACTCCTGGGCTCGAGTGATCCTCCTGCCTCAGCCTCTTGAGTAGCTGGTATTAGTCACCATGCCCGGCTAATTTTTTCTATATATTTTTAGTTGTCCAATTAATTTCTTTTTAGTTTTAATAGAGATGGGGTCTCGCTCTTGCTCAGGCTGGTTTCGAACTCTTGACCTTGAGCGATCCACCTGCCTCGGCCTCCCAGAGTGCTAGGATTACAGGAGTGAGCCACTGTTGGATTTTTTAATGTAGCTAATCATATCATCTGCAAATAATAACAGCTTTGTTTTTTCCCTTTCAATCCTTATACTTACATTTCTTTTTCTTGTCTTATTATGTGATCCACAACTTCCAGTACACTGTTAAATAAAGTTGTTATGAAAGAGATCTTTGTCGTATTTCTGATTTTAAAGAAAATTATTAATTTTATGTATCAGCTTGATTGGGCCAGGGGCTGCCAAGATATTTGGTTAAACATTATTCTGGGTGTGTTTGTGGGATGTTTTGGAGGAGATTAACATGTTAATGGGTAGACTGTGTGAAGCAGACTGCCTTCCTTGGTGTGGGTGGGCCTCATCCCATCAGTTGAGTGCCTGAGTAGAACAAAAAGGCTGACCCTCCCACAAATGAGAGGGAACCTCTGACTGAACTGTCTTGAGTTGGGACATGGGTTTTTACCTGCCTTTTGTCTCATATGGAGACGTTGGCTCTCTTGGGTCTCCAGCTTCCTGACTGTGGATCTTAGAATTTGTTAGCCTCCATAATTGCATGGACCAAGTCTGCATAATAAACCTCTCTGTCTCCATCTCTGTCTCTGTCTCTTTTTGTGCATGCATACACACACACACACACACACACACACACACACACACACACACACTTTATTGATTTTGTTTCTCTGGAGAACCCCGACTAGTACAACTGGGATTATCTGTTCATTGAATGGTAAAAGTTGACTTTCACCATCTGGGCCTGGTGGGATTTTCTGGGTGCAGGAGGGGTTAGATTTTTACATTGATGATTACATTTTTTTAATGATTACTGGTCTCTTCAGAGTCTCTCATTCTTCCTGAGACAATTTTGGTAAGTTGTACATTCTAGGAAATTAGCTATTTTGGACTACATTTTCAATTTATTGGCATAAAGTTGTTTAAAACATTCTTTTGTGATTTTGAAAATTATCGCTGTTGCTGTGTTTCTTCTTGTTAATTCCTGCTATCATTATTGGTGCCTCCTCTTTTTCTTACCTGGCCTTGGGCTCTGTTGATTTTTTCATTGTTCGGTTTTAAATTAAATTATTTTCTGATCTTTTATTTATTGTTTCCTTCATTTTTCTTTCTTTGGGTTACCCTGTTGTTCTTTTTCTAATTTCTTAAGTTGGGTTCATAGCTCATTAATTTTCAGTCTCTTCTTGTCTAATATAAATGCCCTCTGAGTACTACTTTAGCTGCATCTCATAAGTTTTCATATGTAATATTTGAATTATCCATAATTATTTTTCTTTGATCTATAAGTTATTTACAACTATGCTGTAACATGGAGTCTTGTTGCTCATATTTTTACTAACTCTAATTTAATTGCATTATGGTCAAAAGAAATAATCCGTATGCTAATAACTCTTTGGAATTTGTTGAAATTTGCTTTTTGAGCTTGCATCTGTCAATTTTTGCAAACACTTCTCATGTGCTTAAAAAGAATGGGTTTTCTATCATTGTTTGTTGCAAGATTCTATGTTTGTTATATCAAGCATGTTAATTGTTTTATTCAAATCTTCTATATCCTTACCAAATTTTTGTCTTCTTGATCTATAAATTACTG
The DNA here is from genome assembly GCA_963574885.1 of Lepilemur ruficaudatus. Classification (NCBI taxonomy): domain Eukaryota; kingdom Metazoa; phylum Chordata; class Mammalia; order Primates; family Lepilemuridae; genus Lepilemur; species Lepilemur ruficaudatus. The sequence goes on along the minus strand of CAUYRT010063203.1, from coordinate 1,738 downwards.
AATGAATTTCAATGAACAGATAATCCCAGCTGTATTATTCAGGCTTCTCCAGAGAAACAGAACCAATAAAGTGTGTGTGTGCACACAGAAAAAAGAGAGATTATTTAAAATTTTCCACTATGATAGTGGATTTGTCAGTTTTTAAAATAATCTAGTACATTTTTGTTTCATACATTTTCTGAGACTGTGGTATTAGGTACATACATAATAATAAATAATATGACCTGACTGTTACATATTATAGGTGAGGCATTCCTTTTATCACTGTCATTTATGATACTCTTTGTATCTAATGATGATTTTTGCCTTAAAGTATGTTTCCCCCCTTAATATTAATGTAGCCACCCCAACTTTTATATGGCTAGTATTTGCTTTGTATAATATTTTTATCGTTTTACTTTCAATATTTTTGTCCACAAATAATTGGATTTTGATTTTTAATAATCAATTTGAACATCTGATTTTAAATGAATGGAGTTTTGTCCATTTATATTTATTGTAAGCCAATATGCCTGTATTAAGTCTACTACATTATTTTGTATTATTCTGTTTACCATGCTTTTTTTTTTTTTTGAGTCAAGGTCTTGCTCTGTGCCCAGAGCTAGAGTGCAGTGGTGTCATCATAGCTCACTGTAAACGCACACTCCTGGGCTCAGGTGATCCTCCTGCCTCGGCCTTCCAAGTAGCTGGAACCACAGGTTCACACCACCACACCTGGCTAGTTTTTCTATTTCTTTTTGTTGAGATGGGGTCTTGCTTATGCTCAAGCTGTTCTTGAACTCCTGGCCTCAAGTGATCCTCCTGCCTTGGCTTGCCAGAGTGCTGGGATTATAGGCGAGAGCCACTGCACCCGGCTTATTGTGCTTTTTATTTGCTTTTTTCCCTATCTTCTTTTGGAGTGGTTGAATTTATATTACCTTTCCTCCTTCTACATTCTATTTCTAGTGCTTACCTTAAAATCTTTTAAATAAGCCTTTAATTTTAGACTAATTTTAGACTTACAGAAAAATCATGAAGCTAGAACAGATGTTTTCATATAGCCCACTTAGTTTTCCCATTAATATAGTTCATTTGTCACAATTAATGGACCAATATAGATCCATTATTAGTACCTAAAGTATATATTTTATTCATACTTCCTGAGAATTTCCATAATGTTCCTTTTCTGTTCCAGGAGCCCATTCAGGGGACCTCATTACATTTATGTCTCCTTGGGCTCCTCTTGGCTGTGACAGTTTCTCAGATTTTCCTTGTGTTTGACAATGAATTTGAGGAGTACTCGTCGGGTTTTTGGACTATCCCTCAATTGGGATCTGTCTGGTGTTTTTTCAAGATCAGACTGGGGTTATGAGGTTTGAAGAGGAAGACCACAGAGGGGGTGTATCATTTTCCCATCATATTAAAGATACATACTGTGCATGTGACATGTCTGTCAATGTGGACCTTGATCACCTGTCTGAGGTCATGTGCCACGTTTCTCCTCTGTAAACTTACTGCCCCCTTTTCCATGTTCTACTTTTTGGAAGGAAGTTAAGGGGAGATTCTCTCCACAAATTATTTGGCATTCTACATGGGAGATTTGTCTCTCCTCCCCTATTTGTTTATTCATTCAGGCGTTTGTTCAATATCAGAAGGGACTCATGGATATTTTATACTTTGGGTCATAATCCACTACTCCTTTATTTTCTTGCTCAAATTGTTTCAACTTTGGCCATGGGAGCTTTCTCAGCTGGCTCCC
>CAUYRT010063199.1:0-19983 GCA_963574885.1 Lepilemur ruficaudatus | reverse complement strand
TATATAGAAAAAAATGAGCCGGGCATGGTGGCACATGCCTGTAGTCCCAGCTACTCGGGAGGCTGAGGCAGGAGGATCGCTTGAGCCCAGGAGTTTGAGGTTGCTGTGAGCTAGGCTGACACCACGGCACTCTAGCCCGGGAAACACAGTAAGACTCTGTCTCAAAAAATTAAAAAAAAAAAAAGAAGAGAATGTAATGAAGGGGCTAGACAGAGGTGTAGGCAGTTAGGGGGACCCCAAGGATGCAGAGACACTTAGAGAGCCGGAGCCAGCATCACCAAGACCCAGCAGGCAAACAGAAACAACATGTTGTTGGAACCCAGCCAGAGCCCAGGCAAAGGCCACAGTGACAGAGGAGTGGAGCACTGCCTGGTCCCCACATCACAGCAAGAGGGTAGGAGGAGATGCTGCTCCCCATCCCTCCAGGCTGCCACCAGCACCTCCCACTGGCTACACACAAGGGCAAGTCAGAGTTAAGGGGCCCAGGTGATGCGGGCCCTGGAGACTGTACCTTCTTGGGGTGGCTCTGGGACAAAGCACAGTCAGCAAATAGACATCCCAGCAGTCCCTAAGCTCCTGGCACTAACAATCCAATGATAGGATAGGCAACAAAGAAATAGATTTTAATTTTAGATCATGCTCAGTACCATGAAGAAGATAAACTGTGCACTGTGAGACAGGTGACTGAGGGGGGAACACCCCACTGAATTTCAGGGAAAGACTCTTCAAAAGGACACATCTGAAGAGGCCCATTTTAAGGAACTGGCTCAGGGGATTGCGAGGCTGGCAAGTGCAAACCATGCAGGGCCAGGCCGCAGGCTGGGCACACAGGAAGAACTGATCTGCAACTCTAGTCCAAAGGTGCTCTAGAGGCAGAATTCCCTCTTCCTGGGGGACCTTAGTCTTTTTTTTTTTTTCTAAGCCATCTTATTGAAGTAAGATTGACATACAAAAAGCTGTATGTATTTAATGTGTACAACTCTGTGAGTTTGGACATAAGAACACACCCATGAAACCATCACCACAATCCATGCATAAGCCTATCCATCACTTCCAAAAGGTTCCTCCCACCCCCTTTAGTTACCACTTTTGTGGTGTGTGATAAGAACACAACTTAAGATCTACCCCCTTAGCAAACTTCATGTATACAATACAGTATTGTTAACTATAGTCATCATGCTCATCTCCAGAACTTACTCACCTTGCATAACTGAAACTTTATCCCCTTTGCCAAAAAACTCCCCATTTCTCCCTCTCTCCAGTCTCTGGTACTCTCTGTTTCTATGGGTTTGACTTTTGGATTCCTCATATAAGTGACATCATTCAGTGTTTGTCTTTCTGTGACTGGTTTATTTCACTTAGCATAATGTCCTCCAGTTGTCACAGATGTCAGAATTTCCTTCTCTTTCAAGGCTGAGTAATATTCTGTTGTATGCATACATCGTGTTTTCTTTGTCCATTCATCCGTTGACGGACGTTCAATTTGCTTTCATGTCTTTGCTACTGTCAGTATGCTGTCAGTGCAACACATGGGTACAGATACCTCTTTGAGATTCTATTTTCATTTCCTTTGGATGTATACCCAGAAATGAGATTGCTGGATCATATAGTAGTTCTATGTTTAATTTTTTGAGGAACTTTCATACTGTTTTCCCTAGTAACTGTACCAACTTACATTCCCACCAACAGTGTACAAGAGTTCCCTTTTCTCCACATCCTCACCAACACTTGTAATCTTTCATTTCTTTGATAACAGCTATTCCAACGGCATGAGGTGATAGCTCACCATGGTTTTGATTTGCATTTCCCTGATGACATTAAACAACTTTTCATATACGTGTTGGCCATTTGCATGTCTTCTTTGGAGAAATATCTGTTCTGTTCCTTTGCCCATTTTTAAATTGGCTTATTTGGTTTTTTGCTACTGAGTGTAGGAGTTTCTTTTGTATTTTGGATATTAACCTTTTATCACATATGTGGTTTGCACCTATTTTATCCCATTCTGTAGGATGCCTTTTCATTTTTGTGATTGTTTCCTTTGCTGTGTAGAGCTTTTTAATTAATGTAACCCCGCTTGTCTATTTTTGCTTTCGTTGCCTGTGATCTCAGTCTTTTTTCTCTTAAAGATTTCAACCTATTGGACAAGGCCCACCTGCATTATGGAGGCTAATCAGCTTTACTCAAAGTCTACTGATTTTAATGTTAATCACATCTAAAAAATACCTGCCCAGTCACATCTAGACTAGTGTTTGACCAAAAACGGGTACAGTAAACTAGCCAAGTTAGTTGACACATAAAGTTAACCACCACAGGTACCATTATACCCCTGGACCAGCATGCAGTCTTGCACAGTGCTACTAAATTGGATATCCTGTTCACACTTGTTCTTCTTTCTTTTGCAGAGAAAAAATAAACCCACTTGCTAATTGCATCTGGTTGACGAAAAGTTCTAATTTTGTGGAACAGGGCTACATCTAACCTTTGCCAGAATCATCAGCAGAGGTGCCCACTGGCTGACGGGGACAGTCTTCCTAGAGCTGACAGATAATGCAGGGGAACAAGAAGTGCACGGACGGGTTCAGTGACTCCTCAAGCATCGGCAGTGTGCTGGACGATGCGGACAGGGAGGTGAGCAGCCTCACTGACCGGGCGTTCCGGAGCTTGTGCATCTCGGAGGACGCATCCTTCCATGACTCGGATCTGGCCCTGTCCCCGGATACCACTCGCCAGGTGTTTGGGACTTTCCACCAGGGAACAATGAGCCACACCCACAGGAAAAGTGGCATTTGGAGCCAGTTACCAGCACAAGGCACAGAGCACGCAGGCTGGGCAGCCACCTTCCAACAGCTACCCAAGTATGTTCAGGGGGAAGAAAAGTACCCCAAAAGCAGCCCCCCGCTGACGCCAGCCCAGAGGAGACTGGAGGTGCCGGTTGCCGGCCTGAGAAGCAGCAACAAGCCTATGTCCAAAGTGTCATCACTAATCCAGTCCTTCAACAGGACTGAGAACCAACGTTGTGAGATCAGGCCTACAACCAGCAAACCCCCGGCTCTGAAAACCACCCCCAAATTTGCTCCTCTTCCAGACAACAGTGTCAACTTCTGCTTCGATTCCGCTTTTCTGACAGTCAGGAGGGTGCCCGCTGAAGTTTCCAATGCCCATCAGAGCAGCCACCAGCCCGGCAGGAAGCACAGAGAACAGCAGTCCCCCAAGAATCCTGAAATGACCTGTCATGGCTCCAGCAGCTTCCTCCCAGTGCCTGACAATACAGCCAGCTCATTAGAGTCAAAGTTCCCCTCCCCACCCCACAAGCCAGCCCCAGGTGAGGGTAGAAGAAGCAAGGAGTGGGCTCACAAAGGGACCTTTCTGCACAGTGAAAATAGTGCTTTTGAGTCCTGGAATGCCCACCAACCAAAGTTTCTTGAGAGAAAGAACACTGTTGAAACTGTCCCAGAAATCAAAGCTCCCAAACATTATGAGGATGTGCCCTTGCTACAAGAACCCCATCATTCTGAGCGCAAAGTCTCACCCTGCCATGGCCAGGCCAGCTTCAGTCAGACCGAAAGCAGACTGGCCACAGGGGCTCTGTCGGCATCTGGACCCTGGGGGTGCAGGGATCCAGGAGCCCAGGTGTCTGCTACAGAGGGAAAAGCTCCCAGCTCGCAGTTTGACCCTCAAGTCAAGCCAACGCAGGCCCCATGGAGGAAACCAAAGACTGGCAAAAGAGGGAAAGAAAGTCTACAAGAAGCTGCAGAAGAACAAAAACGGAGTGACAGGAGAGGCCCACCTCTGTACACAAAGCACAACCCCCAGGGGCAATTTCCAGAAAATGATGCTCTTAACATGCCTGTGGACCCCGGTGAGCATTACAATCCCCCTTTCAACATCAGCAAGCTCCTGACACCTATCATACCCACCAAGCTTGCCCCGGATCCATCAGACAGTCCGCCCGTGGAGACGACCCCCTCACCCCCAGGACAGCTAAACGGGTACCAAGAGAAGGAGCCCAGTGAATGCCAGTCTCAAGACAGCTACAAGTCCAAAGCCCCTAGCCTGCTGTTCAACCTCAAGGATGTGCGGAAGTGTGTTAAGAGCACATACAGCCCCTCACCTCTCTTGCGAGACCTGAATGAGAAAAGCAGAGGGAAGGTTGGTGGGAAGCAAGAGCCCGTGAGCAACGGCATCGTACTTCCCAATGGGCTCCAGGAAAGTCCCCCAAACGAGCTTTCTAAGGAGAGATCTGCAGATGCCCTTACTGCATCACAGGTCGGTGCCCAGGAAGACCCTACAGCTGACCGCAGTGAGTCCCCAGCAGACAGCTATCTAACCCCTAGCACACCTCCAGCCATCGCCAACACCCCTTTCTGTGTCAACGGGGAGGCTGCCGAGAGGAGCAGTCATGAGCACGCTGATGTCGACGCCCACGGAGGGTCTGAGCTGGGGCCCGGCAGGGCCGGATGGCATCCAGACTCCAGGGAATGTCCCCCCAGGAAGCACCTCTCCCTGAAGCTTTGCAGCAGGGAGCCTGAGGCTGGCGAGGCCGCAGAGAAAACGAACACCCAGCTAGAGAATGGGCCCTCGAGATCCATCTCGCAAGAGACAGAACCCGAGAGAGAGGTAGGACTTCAGAACCCACACTTGACCCAGAAATTCTCCCCAGGGCCCCTGTCCCCTGAGGAGGAAGATGTGTTTTACAGTGACAGCCAGTCTGATTTTATGCCAGGTATCCAAAGCAGGGCCAAATTCAGCACCAGCTCCTCAGATCAATCCTTTGCATCGTTTGACGATCAGCAGAAGACGTGGTTTACCGAGAGCCAGCGGGAAGACAGGAGGAAGCACGTGAGTGTAGGTGACTGTCAGAAGGATGAGAAGGAGAAGGAGAAGGTGACGGGGGGACACGAGCCGCAGTGCCGCGCCTCGGGTGCTGGGCGCACACGCAGGGAGGAGCGCAGTGAGGGGGAGGCGCTGCAAAGAGAAGGGGAAGATGTGTCTGGAGGAAGGTCCCGGAAGGCGTCAGTGGAAGAAGCTAATTCCAGAGGTTCCTGGGTTGGGGGACTTAAGGGTACCTCCCTTTCACATGCCAAAGACCCTTCCCCCTCATCGTCTTTTGCTACAAACAAGCACATACTGTTTACAGTTAAAGACAACACTCTCAGAGCCACCCCAGTAATAAAACCCATCATGCTGCCTCTCCTGAGGACAATGTCCTCCGAAGACTCGCTCAGTGGTGGCCATAGAGAGGAGGACTCGCCAAGGCCAGGATGGGGTGAGGGTGCTGGTTTCTGTGCCCCTGAAAGCCAGGAAATGCCTGGCACGCTGACACCTGCTAACATGCAGGGCACACACATGAAACTCTTGGCCTGTGATGTCACAGAGGACCCCGGGCAGGTGTCCAGCATGGCCAGGATGGAGACCTCCCAGCCAGTCCCAAAGGGGAATCTCCCATCTCTGCCTCTGGGAGTAGAGGGGGACAGGATGAAGCCACTCCCAGATCCAGCACATAAAGTCTTGGCACACAATGGCAAGAGCAGTTCCACAGACTCGGGGAAGCTGGTTGCCCTCCAGGACATCCCAACAATCGCTTTACCCGAGGGTGACTTAGAAGACCAGCCACTGACATGGCAGCCCAGGACCTGTTGGGAAGAACAGACGCAAGGTGCCAATAGTCACTTTTTGTCTAAGCCCAGAGCAGGGCCGCCAGGGAGAAGACCGCTGAGTGGTGAGATGGCAACTTCCCCCAACCCCAGCTCCCTGGGGGAGAGCAGCATGTGCTCCGCGGCCGCCAGTGAGCTGGAGCTGCTGCCGGAGGAGCCCCCTCAAGCCAGGCCCTGGGCCAGCCCCGGTCCTGCCAGGGTCACCAGAAGGGAGGACCTGACCCACGCCCTCGTGTGGGAGGCCAGCTCAGACCCTCAACTCGAGCCCTCGGCAGAAGACCTCCGGACACTCTCTCCACGAGACTCACTGCCAGATATGGCCACCAGCTCTGCAGGCCCCCCTGGGAGGCCGGAGCTCCCTGCTCAGCTGGGGAGGGCGGCCAGCAAGCCACCCGCAGTCCCACCCAAGACAGAGAAGGCCCTGCGGCGGGCGAAGAAGCTGGCAAGCAAGAGGAGAAAGACCGACCAGCCGCCACAGAAGCATGGCGAGTCCCGGGAGGGAAACTCCTGCCCAGAGGACTTGGAGTGGACAGAGCAAAGGCCACCATCCCCCGGAGAGCGGCCCCGACACAGTTTCCCTGTGGTGCGCTCTGTGCCCCCTCCCCTGCATCGCCACTCTGTGTCTGGCTTCTCGGAGCCTATCGGGAGGCAGCCCGGGGGGCCCCAATCCATCACGCCCTTGTCCCCTTACCCCGCCACCCAGAAGGTGCTCCAGGATCCCCAGTCTGGAGAGTACTTTCTCTTCGACTTGCCACTCCAGGTAAAAATCAAGACCTTCTACGACCCAGAGACGGGCAAGTACGTCAAGGTCTCCATCCCCTCATCCGAGGGGCCCTCCCCTGATCTGCCCCTGCCGGATGCCCCGGCCACTCCCTACCTGCTGTTCCCCGGCTTCCAGCCCGTGCCTGTGACAGCCGTGATGCCCCTGCGCTGCTCCTCTCAGCTCTCTGCCCCTACCTTCCTCAGGCAGGGCCCTCACACCCCAGGGGCAGCCCGAGCCCGGCCCCAGAGTGCTCACGAGGCTGGACTGCAGCTGGCCCCAGGGCCTCAGGGTGACCCCACCCAGCACTCTGCAGGCCAGCGCCCCCAGGGGCCTCCCCCAGGCCCAGAAGAGGAGGGTGCAGAAGCTCCAGGCCTGGGCATCATCTCCACAGACGACCTGGAAGACTTTGCCACAGAAGGCATTTCTTGAGAATTGCAGCAGACGGACCCCCATCCCCAGATAAACCCAGAGGAGCTTACTTCCCCCACCCCAGAACAAGTAACACACACACACACACACACACTCAACACCACACGCTTAGCCATTTGAGACCCCTGGAGTCCAAAAGGAAGTGGGGATCCTGAGACAGCCTCGTCTGGAGGGCCCCCTGGGCTCCCCTCCGATGAAGGGTGCTGCTTGTGTGATGGCCCCTCCATGCCCCTCCCCAGGTCCTTTTCACCCCCCTCTCCCCGCCCTCCCTCCCTGTCCTGGCCATCCCTGGTCCTAAGGGTCCCTCTGCCCTTGCGCCCACCCAAACCCCTGAGCACCCCTCAGACACAGTAGCCAGTTTCCAGGTACCCTCGGAGAATTGCAGGACCCCCAAGGCAATCTTGCAGAAATGTTTATTTGCATAGAATCGGTTTCCTTCACAGGGGGAGACTCGCCTCTGAAGGCTATTTTCTGGTAAAGAAAAGGCCACCTTTTAAAAAGTGAAACAGGTTTGTAGCTGTGGTTCTGTCCCTGAACTCCCACCCTCCTGTGGGCAGCAGGGGTCAGTTCTGGCCGAGCTGCTTCCTCACCGACTGCAGCCCCGAATCCCACCTCATTCCTGCAACCCCTGCCTCTGCCCTCCAGGGGCCAGGCCCTCCACTAGTTCTGGGGAGCAAAGTTGAGGAAGACCCAAGACCAAGGCCAAGGATGGCCTGGGGGAGCCAAGTCAGGCCCTGACCATCCCGATTTAGTGACCTGCACTTATGCCCTGCACTCAAAAGGAAGTTGTGTCCAGCCCCTGCCCCCAAAGTCCCTGGCCTTTGGTGATCTGGAGGGAAACATCTGAATCACCTCAAGGGAGTAGAGTGTGGCAACAGCACACTTAAGACTTTGGCGGTCTGAGAGCAGGTGTCCACTGAGGCCGGGAAGGAAACCAGTGGGTCCTTGCAGGCTTCCGCTCGCAGTTTCTGCTGAAGCCTCTTAATTCTTGTTCTGTGGGAAACACAGGAAGAAAAAGCACCTCCCTCTTTGTTTAGAAACCTCAGCAGCTGGCAGGCCTGTGCTGCCCAGGCCCAGGGGACGGGCAAGACACGTCCGCCCTTGCTCTATTGATAAAGGTACTATTTCCACACAGGGAAGACAGGGAGACTCACAGCCTACCAAGTCCCAGACTCATCCAAATACAGGGGTTGGGAGGACATTCCGCGTCACGATTTGGATTCAGGATTTTATACCTATTTGCTTTCCCGACAAGTGTAGCCACACTTTCACAATGGTGAAAATACTAAACACACACAGACACACACACCCACACACACACACACCCCAGCCTGATCCCATTCAATTTGGCCACCTGGTGAGTCAGCAGGATGACCAGCCAGGAGGGCAGGCAGGCCACTGTCCCAGAAATCGGGCTCCCCTGAGTCACTCACTGGGTGCAAGTGACAAGAACAAAGTTGTGTTTTGACTCTGCCACCAAAGCACCTCAAGCATTCTATTTTCATCTTACTAAAATATGAAAAATAATGTCTCATTTAAAAATTCTCAGGGCCCCAGGAAAATAATTGCCCAACAAAAGAAGAATCCCTCAGTTCGATAATAACCACAGTTACAGTAACTATGTCCCCACAAAGAAAAATATTGCTTTGGGGAACTTATTTGGGGAAGCAGTCATCTTCTTAGGAAAAATATTGGCAGGGTCATGTGTGGAGCTAAGAACACAAAGAGTTGGCCCAGCAAGTCAGCCAGAAGGAGCCCTCACTTGCTTACAGCAAAGGGCCTCTGCTCCTAGAAGAAGATTGTGCCCCACGGAGCACGAGGTGAGAGTCCCCACCCAGGGAAACCCGACTCTCTGGCCAGCGAAGTCCTCTTCTTTCCGTTTGTTCCTGAGGGACGTCAGTGCCTCCTTCCTCCCTCCCCCCTTCTCTTTCTCTCTCTCTGTCTCTCTGTCTCTCTCTCTCTCTCTCTCTTCCTTTCTTCCCTCCTTCCTTCTTTTCCTTCCTTCCTTCCTCCTCTCTCCTTTTACAAACATTGGCAATGTCACAGGCACTTAGGTGGGCGCTGAAGATGACATGATAAGATCCTGCCTCTGCACTCAAGGAGTTAAAATCTAACAGAGAAGAAAGACAATTACAACCCCATGTGTGAGAGAATTTACCAGGTTGCTCTGAGGAGCATCCACGGCTGCCTGGAAGGAAAGGGGCTTCCTTCAGGAGAGGGCAGCCAAGCCAAGTCAAGAAACACAAAGTGGTGCATCAATGTAGGAAGAAACCAGAACCTCCCCAGCTTTAATCTGTCTATTAAAGATGACCCTGATTAAATACTAATAGGCTTGTCTTGCCATATCAAAGTATATTGATTTAGCTAATTGTTCATCAGCATTTCTAGTCAGCACAGAAGCTGAACCAGTGTAGTCTTGTAAGATAGACCTTTATTGATAAGTCCTTCGACTTCTGAGTGGATATTTCACTCATCCAGGTTGCCCAGAATAAACACTACTCCTAACACTGTTTAGTAGGAGGCGGTGAGAGGCATGAGTGTGCTGCTCGTGGAAGCTGCGGACATTGCCTGCGTCTTCTCCGTCTTCCGTTTAGTGCATTGGCTCTTTTCTATGCGTTATGGTCCCCTCAGGGTCTCTGGGGAAGGTAACAATTGGAGGTCCCAGGGCTGTTCAGCTACAAATGCCTGAGAGCTCACAGTGTCGAGCACGCACTAGCCATGTGACAGCCGCTGAGTGGGGGCCTGAGCCTGGGCTCAGTGCTCAGGGCAAAGCTACGAGAGGTGCCTCATTAGTACCGTTACACTGTAATGGACGCAAAGGCACGGGACAGGACGGAATCGCCCACAGTCACACGGCCAGCGTGAGGAGCCAAACCAGGGACTCGGCCTCTCACTTCTGGGTGGACTCTCTTAACCCCCAGTGCCAGTGCCTCTCTGAGCCGTGGACCAGCAGCCTCCCATCACCGGGAGCTGGTTAGAAACCCAGAGTCCCAACCTGCCTCTTCACAAGGTCCCCGAAGTGCTTGGTTCATCGGCACATTGAGCTCTGAGAAGTGCTGTCAGCCTCTGCTTAGCCTAGAGCAATTTCAGTGGGTGCATTAGCTATCTCCATGTCTCCCAGCACTGCCACGTGCAAGGGAAGAGAGGCTGACACGTCCGGGTGGGAGAGCTGCAGGGAAGTGGGTTTGTAAGTGACATACGAAAGGCATCTCTAACAACGTGTTGTCTTGACATGACCTGAGTGGCTGGGCTGCTGAGCTCCCCGTCACCAGGATTGTACAATGGAAGCTGTGTCAGAAGACCCTGAGCTACATTTGGGGCTCTGCTATGCCAATGGAAAGGGCTTGAAGTCTAAACAGAGTATGGCCATATGCATGTAATGGGCAGCACTTACATATGAAAGAGGTGCTCTGTGGCAAACCTGAATCTTCGCTGTGGAAAACATTTTGGCTCAGATAACACCATGAGATTGGACACAATTATCTGTGTAGGTCTTCTGTACCATTCAGTTATAAAGTCCAAGGTGAGCAGAGAGAACTCTGGGCCTTATTGCCAGAGATTAGGCCTCCTCAGTGTCACCTCTGCAGAGCCACCTGAGCAGAGGGCTCTTCCCTCCCACCAAGTGTCTGGGTGGGTCCCTTCCTTACCTGCCAGCTGCCAGCCGGGATGCCCTAGCAAGCCTAGGCTTTAGAATCACCTGGGCACTTGTTAACAGGACACTTCCAGGACCTGGTTCCAATTTATTTCATCAGACTCTCCATGTGTCAGGGAAGGGTAGCTGCAGATATGAAAGCTTCCAGGAGATTCTGATGCACCCAGATCAGTAAACCCTGCTCCAGAGCAGAGATCCTGCACCTGGCCCAACACACTGGCCAGACGCTGCCCAGCAGGGACCCTTCTGTGAAAGGTTATGAGGAAGAAGGACAGATCTGGGCTTTCCTGGGGGCAAGGAGAACCCAGGGACTCGGCTTTCTCCAAGTGGAAAGCTGTGGCTGGAAAGGTATGGCAAGGCTCTCGGACCTCCCAGTGAAGCCACTAGCCCTGCCCAAAGCCAGGCCTGGCACCTGGTGGTGACTCAGCCATGTGCCCATTTGCCCCTGCTGCTGACACCTTCCTCTCCTCAGGGCCTGGCCACTCTAGGTGTGCCCCAGAGCTCGGTTAGGAGGCCGTGGACTGTTCTTCCCCAGAAGGGAGGAGGAGGGGCATTGCCAGGAATAAAAATTTCCCTTTTTAGGGAAGTTCAAACTTTCCCTATGAAGTTTTGATTATTGAGTCTCCTGAAATGAACTGGCAATGGACAGATTACAGGAGTAAAGGACTACAAATGTATTGACATGAAAGCTCAGGGAAGCCCCACAAAGTATAAAACTCAAAGAAGGGCCAGATGGTTGAAGCTTAAATACACTCTTCTTAGGGGAGAGAAGTGGGTGGCACAAGCACTTTTAGAGGAAGAGTAAGTGATTTTTAGGGGAGAAGAATGGGCTCAAAGAACAGACAACAGTCCAGGACAAAGTTTGTCTGGGTTCTGGGTCTGGTATCAACTCTAGTCTTCTTCCCTGCAAGCTAATCTTCCCTGTTTGATAAGATTATAGGGAGGGGCCCAACACAATTGCATTCCCTCTGGAGAAACTTCTCCTAGTCAGAGAAGGGACGTTCAGAGAAAGCCCCCGTGCTTCAGGAGAGGCTGAGGGGCAGGGACGAGCGACAGGGAGGTGGGAGATCAGGGAGACCTTGGTTCTGAGGCCACTTTAGTTAAAAGTCCTCAGCATGTCAAAGCACCATGCTTTGGGGTATCATTTCTGAGCCCCAACACCTCTGACAGGGTGAAGCCCAGGACTCTGACTGTCACCTCTCCAATGGCAGAGTTCATTCACTTGGTGGATATCAAGTCAATGGACACAGCCAAGTCAGTTAGAGCAAGGGGGGTTTATTACTTGGCACAGTGAGCACACTGGGGGTAATCCCAAGGCAGTGTATCCCCGAACAAGAGGCTTGGGCCAGTTTTATAAGCGTAGGGTAGTGAGGCGTGATCTGATTGGATCTGGCAGCGCAGTGATGCTGGGAGGCATGCTCTGACTGGACCCTGTCATGAGGTGACACCAGGCCTCAATCTGATTGGATCCTGGATCCTGCTATGTGGCGTACACTTCTTAATTCAGTCCCCACTCCTTGGGCCAAGCACTTAGATTCCTACCGCAGCTGCACACTTGGTTCATCTGGACATGCCCAGGTTCGTGACCTAAAACCTGGGGGTCCATGGTGACTGAGAAGCAACTCACAACTTTGTTACAGAAAAGTTGAGCCATATCTACAGGACCAACACAAGTAGACATTTGATGAATGTCACTGATCATCGTCCCCAAGCAGAAAGCCAAACTTCCTGTGCTCATCTCTTGCCAAAATGCAGTTTTAAATTTTTCTTTTACTGTCTTAGTATTTTTCTAGAGCCTTGGCTTGCTCTGGGCACTGCCACACTGACCCTGGTTTTCCAGGTCCTTGCCCACGATTGGTCCTCCTGCACCCCTGCCCCACCCTGTCTCTTGCAGCCGTCTCTCCCCTTCTCAAGAATGCCCCTGCAGGGATGTCGTCCGTCGCCCTCTGTCTTTCTCCAGTCTGGAACTTCGGGCTACTGTGTTGTGCTTTCCCACTCCCGGTCAGTCCCACTCAGTGTTCTGTGCTGAGAAAGTGTCACCAGCCAAGCCAGGTGTCAATCAAGTGGTCTGCTTCTCACAGAGACTGCAAGCTGACGCCACCGTCCCGCATCTGTGACCCGCCAGGCGCCTGCGTGGGGACTGGCCCACTGCCCAGGGCAGTGTGAGCACCTTGCTCCCCGTCTGTCCTGGCCACACGCAGTTCCCGCAGCTCTATTGCCTGGTGTGCTGGTTTCCCAGAAGGGGGCTGTCTTGACCAATGCTCCACGTCACTGGCCACGAGGGAAATGCAAATCCAAACAGTGAGATACCATTTCACCCCCAGTAGGATGGCTACTATTAAAAAAATAAAAAGGAAAATAACAAGTGTTGGCAAATGTGTGGAGAGATTGTGCACTGCATGGTGGTCCAAGCCACAGTCCTGGGTGCCACCCCCTGCTCCCAGACTCTCGCCCCCAACTCAATCAGACCCCAAACCTGTCAATTCTACATCCAGGTCTCCACCAATCCATCATCCATCTGCACCCCCTACCCCTCCTCACCCAGACTGCTGTAGGCACCTTCTCAGTGGCCCCACTTCCAGCACAACCTCCTTCCAAACCACTCCCCACAGGGTGACCACTCCCCAGTGCACCACCCTGACCCAGAACCTGCCAGAACATTTCTGTTCACCTCAGGATAGAGCCAGACTCCAGGACACAGCGTGCAAGGTCCCCACACACTGGGACTTCTGTCCCCTCCAGCCTCATCGCCTGCCTGAACCTACAGCTCCCTTAGGCCCAGCCACTCTGAACTTCTGTGAGGGGACCAAACAGGCCATTTCCACCCTGTTGCACATTCTCTTTCCTCTGTGGCTGTGTTAAAACATGTCAGCCAATTCTTTGACCTGTGCCCTCAGGAGATGGGAAAACACTAGACCACTTCCACTGGCCCTCGGGAACACACACACCTGAAGTTGAAGCCGCCACGGTGCAGTCCAGGTATGCTAGGCCACTCGCTGTAAGGAAGCCCATGCCAGCGGGAGTGGAGATATGGCCTGGGGAGGCCCTGGGACCACATGGAAGAGAGGGAGACGCCCAGCCGGCCCTGCACGCTCAGCCCTGCTGCTCCGGCTCCAGCCAGGGGCTGACCCACACAGCTGTGGAAGACAATAAAGGGACAGCTGTTTCAAGCCACTAGGTGTTGGAGTGTTTCATTACACTGCGACAGATAACCAGAGCCCTCTCTCCCAGTCTCCTCGCCTTTCCACCCTCGCCCTCTCCCTGCCTTCTCCTGTCTACTTTCTGCAGGTCCTAACCTCGCAGCCGGCTATTGTCTACCTCCTATGTACCCTAGGAGGTACATAAGGTACCTAGACACCATGGCCTCTGGGAGGCAGTCCCTGATGCCTGAGTCCTGAGCATGCACCTAACTTTCTGAGTCTGCCAGCACCGTGTACCCCCATCACTGTACATATCGTAGCTGCCCACTGACCCCTTTGTCTCCCTCGCCCACGCAGTGGTCAGTTGGGAGGGAGGGAGGGATCTTGCCTGTCCACATAATTGCTGCATCCCCATAGCTGACTGAGTGCCAGGTACAAAGTAGGCAACCAGTGAACATCACCGAATTCAGTAGAATTGTTTTAAATTGTTGGGTTGAAGCCAGAAAATATACACTTTGGGGACAGCAACCAAAGCCATTTTGATTGTTTCTTCACTTTTTTCAACTGGTTGTTGGACACCATGAAGGTGAGCTCCAGTCTTAAGCCAGAATGGGTGCTCTGCTCCCCCAACCCCTGCGTGGTAGGCTGCACCCCACAGATGGGTCTCAGGGACCCGAGGCCCAAGAACAGGTGTCCCACAATGCCACCCCTAGGTAAGTACTCACACTTCACTAATGTTCTTTGATGAGAAATTCCACACCTGCCAACAAAAAGCAGCCAAAAGGGCTTGCTGGCACTCACAACAACATCCAAAACCTACATTAGAACCAAATTATTATTTGGTTTTAGGAAGTGGACATTAGGCAAATTGTATTAAACAAATGTGGTAAATGTTCCTGAATTCTGTGTTTATTACCACGGGGAGAACTCAGCATCAGACTACAGTCTTCTGAAGTATTTCACCATTGTTTGGTTGCCAAGTGGGAAGGCCAGGTTAGTATAGAAGGATTTTAACTTTTGAGTCACCTAAGAAAAATCAGGGGTGCTACCCTTCAGGACCAGGAGAGTAAATTAAGGTAGTTATTTTATCTCTCTTCCCATTTCCCCTCACACCAATGAATCTTCCTATTAATAATTTTAGTTCCATAGATGGAGAAATAAATATTATCACAGCAAAAGAGGCTCTAAAAGATAAATAGCATCACTACCTAAAGCCTCCACACATCTAGCTTTAAATCTATTAGTAGGATTTGAACATCACCAAGCACCAAGGAGCTTTAAAGAATTCTAGAGAGCTCACTTCAGCAGCACTTATACTAAAATTAGAATGATACTGAGAAAGTTAGCGTGGCCCCTGCACAAGGATGACACGCAAATTCATGAAGAGTTCTGTATTTTTTTTATTAAAAAAGACACTTGCACTCGAATGTTTATAGCAGCACAATTCACAATCACAAAGATGTGGAAACAACCCAAGTTCCCATCAATATGTGACTGGACTAATAAAATGTGGTATATGTATACTATAGAGTATACTCAGCCATAAAAAAAATGGTGAATTAATACCTTTTGTAACAACCTGGATGGAACTGGAGACCATCCTCCTAAGTGAAGTATCACAAGAATGGGAAAACAAACACCACGTGTACTCACTATTAAATTGGAACTAATGATCAACACTCATGTGTACATATGGTAGTAAAATTCAATAGAAATCAAGCAGGTTGGGGGGAAGAGGGGATGGGCAAATTCATACCTAATGGGTACAATGCACACTATCTGGTGGGCACACTTATAACTCTGACTCAAACTATACAAAAGCAATTCATGTAACCAAAACATTTGTACCCTCATAATATTCTGAAAAAAAAAAAAATTCTAGAGCATCCAGAGGATGCTTGATATCTTCATATCGAAATAAATTTTACTGTGAGTTTTTGAAACCAGTGTCTTGTATAGTTTTTAGGATAAGCCACACAGAGATTTTTTTAATGTCCCCAAAAGTTCCAGCAGCTTCTTTTAAGCATGCTCTTGAGGCTTCAAAAACTTGAAACCAGTTGACCCCTGCTAAACACAATCATTCAAAAAACCCAGGCCACACTCTTCCCAGAGCAATTATCTTCACTGACAGGGCTGACCCACCCCACCCTGGGAAAGACCTTTGCCTCTTACACTGTGTGGGGTGGAGAGGTGGGGCAGATGCCACCAGAAGCCAAGAGAAAGAAGGAATAAATCCCCTCCAAAATGCCCATGTCATATTTGAAACTAATCTGAGTCCTCCACTCTATTGGCAGAAGATGCTAAGGGTTATAGCTTGAAGGTGTTCCCCAAAGTTCATGTGTTGGAAACATTCCCCCATGCAGCAAGTGTTGATAGGTGAGACCTTTAAAAAGTGATTAGGTCATGAAGGTTCTGCAATTGTGAGTGATTTAATGCTGTTACCCCGAGAGTGGGTTGGTTTAGGAGGGAGTGTGTTCCTGGCGAAAGGATGCATTCGGCCCCTTCCCTCTCTCAGGCACTGCCCTCACACCCAGGTGACACCTTCTACTGTGTGATGACACAGCAAGAAAGCCCTCACCAGATGCAGCCACTTGATCTTGAATTTCCCCACCTCCAGAACCATGAGCCAAATAAATTTCTGTTATTTACAAATTAGCCAGTCTGTGGTATTCTGTTATAGCAGCACAAAATGGACTAAGACACTAAGTCCACTATAAACTGGTCTGAGACTGACTTTATCAGTAATCTAACCAGCAAAGGGCATATCCATGTGTATGTGGTTATATATGTTTATTTTATAGAGCTAACCCAGGACCATTCCGGTGAAGTAAATTGTGTGCTCTCTGGTTTAACTGAAACAGTCCTGGACTTCTCAGAAATCTTGAAGGAGTATCCCACAATTGTATTAATTGAACAATTTAGGAATTTTAAACTTTAGATGATCATTCATTTCCTTTTCTATTTTATTTTTATTTTTGTTTATACAACAGGGCTTAAACAAATGAACTTTAATCTTAGTTTTAAAGATTATAAAAATTTTTGTGTCTATACATATGGCCCTTGAGGACAGAGCTTTCACCATACTACAGGATGTGATCTCCATGCAGTCCAAAGAAACCTGCAGATTAATTTTCCTTGAGTGCCTGATACTCTTTATTACTTCTCCATGTACGGACAAAAAGAATGACCTATGTTTCTACATAAAGCTGTGTTGCTGTTGATGTTGTGTTATTGTACACAGAAATGTTTACACTAAGGTTCTTGTGGCTCAGATGAAAAGCCTGGCAACCTTGCGAGTTAAGTATGCTTCCATTCATGTTTATGCTGGAATTTTTCTCTCTATATCACCAATAAATGATAACACTAAATTTTTTAATAATTTATTCTCAAATGCTAATACTGCTAGGTTGGTCCCCACTCCCAACTTGCCCCTTACCTTTTTTTATTTTTAAGAAAAAAAAATTGTAATGCTTGTGATTCCATCTGGACAAAAATCTGAAGATCTGAAATAACTTTATATTGAACCATAATCAATAAACAGCTACTAATGAAAAGTGGGGGTGGGATCCAAGAAGTTCAACAAACCAAGACGTTCAGGGATTTTTCTAAGTAAATCTGACCCTATGTTTATGGCCCTGGAGAAGATTTGCTAGGTTGAGTGTAACTCTCAGAGTGATTCCTCTACCCAAGGGGCAGAGCCAGGTGAGGTGTGTCCATGCAAGGCGACGTCAGTAGGCCCGTCCAACTAGGCCATTCTGATTTAAACCAAAAGCCTTTTGGACTTTTAATGGGAATTTGGTTATCAAAAGTAATCTGTTAATTTTAGCTCTTTGAGGAATCTTTATTAGGCATCTACCCAAAAGAGCACAAAGCATCTTACACAGATTATAAATTGTTCTTCTTTTGATCACAGTGATCATGATGTGATCTGTTGCATTCTATGTAGTGTCTTAAATGCTTCTGTGCAGCCACTCTCTAATCAGAGGGTAGCCAGGCTGATATAACAACAAAAGGTCAAGATCTTAGGATACAATAACTATGCAGACAACTCAACAATCCATGAACGGTGAAAGTCTCAATGTCTAGCTTTCCATAAATTGGTCAGCCTCTCACAAGGGAGAGAATGATCCAAATGTGAGATTTAGAGACTAAATATACAAATAGACAATGGCCAGACTACACATGATGATAGAACTTTAATCAACAATCTCTGCAGTGACTAGCCTGGGAAACAAAATCACCACAACTGCAGCTTCAGCCAGCCTCCCCATGTTTTACTCCCACTTCCACCTAAGGACAAAACCCAAAAGCCAAATATGCTCCCCAATCCAATCACATAAGATGCCCTACTTTTAGGTGGCTTACCTCCAGCTTCCCTATGTCAATATCATCCAATCAGAGCACACATAGATTTTTTTGATTTTTTGCCTTTTTTTTTTTTTTTCCTTTCCAATGTAAAGCTTTCCCACTCACCTCCATGTTCCGAATCACTGAAAAATGCAAGTGAAGGTGCCTGGAAATATAACAGGCTCTGAATAAACAATTTGTCCTCATTTGGGTGGTCTTCATTTATTCTCTTTTTTTTAATTTAAAAATATTACAGGGGTACAAACGTTTTGGGTAACATGGATTACTTTTGTAATGTTCGAGTCAGGGCTGTAAGTGTGCCCATCACCAAGATAGTGTTCATTGTACCCATTAGGTAGATTTTTGCCCATGCATTCCTTCCCCATCTCCCCCTCCTAGATTTGCACTGAGTTTTACTTCCCTCTGTGCACATATGTGCTCATCTGTTAGTTCCAATTTAATAGCAAGTACATGTGGTGTTTGTTTTTCCATTTTTCAGATACTTCACTTAGGATAATGGTCTCCAGTTCCATCCAAATTGTTTCAAAAGGCATTAAGTCATTCTTTTTTTATGACTGAGTAGAATTCCATGGTATACACATACCACATTTTGTTAATCCACTCATAATTTGATGAGGGCTTGGGTTGATTCCACATCTTTGCAATTGTGAATTGTGCTCAATAAACATTCAAGTGTGGTATCTTTTTGATGAAAAGTCGTCTTTTCCTTTAGGTAAATACCCAGTAGTGGGATTGCTGGATCAAATGGTAGGTCCCTTTTAGTTCTTTGAGGAATCTCCACACTGTTTTCCATAGGGACTAATTTGCAATACCAGCAAAAATGTATAAGCATTCCTTTCTCTTTTCATCCACACCAGCATCTATTATTTTTTCACTTTTTAATAAGAGCCATTCTAACTGAGGTAAGGTGATATCTCATTATGCTTTTAATTTACATTTACCTGATGATTAGTGATGTTGAGCATTTTTTCATATGTTCATTGGCCATTTGCCTATCTTCTTTTGAAAATCTTCTGTTCATGTCTTTTACCCACTTTTTCAGGGGGTTGTTTGTTTTTTTCTTGCTGATTTCCTTGAGTTCTTTGTAGATTCTGGTTATTAGCCCTTTATCAGATGTATAACTTGAGAATATTTCCTCCGATTCTGTAGGTTTTCTAATTCCTCTGTTGATTATTTCTGTAACTTGCAGGAGCTTTTAAATTTAATTAAGTCCCATTTCTTTATTTGTGTTGTTGCTATTTTTGCTGCTGGGGTCTTCCTCATAAATTCTTCACTTAGGTCAATATCTAGAAGACTTTTTTTCAACATTTTCTTCTCACATTCTTATGGTTTTATGCTTTACATTTAAGTCTTTTATTTATCTTGAATTAATTTTTGTGAGTGGTGAGAGATATGGATCCTGTTTCTTTCTTCTCCTTGTGGCTATCCAGCTGTCCTAGCACCAGTTATTGAATAGGGCTTCTTTTCCCCAGTGTATATTGTTGTCTGCTTTGTTAGCTGTATGTGAACAGTTTTATATCTGGGTTCTCTGTTCTGTTCCATTGGTCTATGTCTCTATTTTTGTGCCACTTTTATGTCGCTTTGGTTACTATAGCCTTGTAGTATAGCTTGAAGTCTGGTAATGTGATGCCTCCAGGTTTGTTCCTTTTGCTTAAGATTGTTTTGGCTTTTCAGGCTCTTTTCTGGTTGCAAACAAAGTATACAATTATTTTTTTCTAGATCTGTGAAATATGACATTGGTATTTTGATGGGGATTGCATTTAATCTGCAAAACACTTTGGATAGTATAGACATTTCAACAGTGTTGAGTCTACCAAACCACGAGCATAATATGGTTTTCCATTTTTTAGTGTCATCTGTGATTTCTTTCCTCAGTGTTTCATATTTCTCTTTGTAGAGATCTTTCACCTCCTTGGTTAAGTATATTCCTAGGTATTTCATTTTCTTTGTGGTTATTGTGAATGGTATTGAGTCTTT
>CAUYRT010063198.1:0-10388 GCA_963574885.1 Lepilemur ruficaudatus | reverse complement strand
TACCACCATGCCCCGCTAATTTTTTGTATATATTTTTAGTTGGCCAATTAATTTGTTTCTATTTTTGGTAGAGATAGAGTCTCACTCTTGCTCAGGCTGGTCTCGAACTCCTGAGCTCAAGCAATCCTCCCATCTCGGCCTCCCAGAGTGCTAGGATTACAGGCATGAGCCACTGAGCCCGGCCCACAAAATTTAAATTTTAGGGTCAGGACTTTGGGGTAAAACAAGTTTGTGCCTCTCCTCATAGCTCATTTCATTGTTAATATTTCAGACTCTCCTGTGAGTTACGTCCCATCAGTCGGTATGCCACGTTCCCAGCAAAGAGTCTGGGAAGGGATAGGGGACCTTGTCCAGGCCATTTAGGACATAAAATATTCTAGGAAAACTACTCCCTGTCCTCTCCTGGAAATCTCTAGCCAGCGGTTACACTTATTTTGTTGGCTTTTGTTGTATGTAACCAAATCTTTCCTGCTTCTAATTAAATTTATTCCTTTTAGTAAAATCCTTCCCAGAAACCATATGGCTATTTTCCACTAAAATAATATCCTGTCTTAGTAGTTTTGAGACTTTTAAAACTTTAAAAGAAGACTTTTTACAAACTATTAAAAATCTATAAGCAAGAACAAAATGTAAGGGATAAAGCAAAATTTAATTGAATGCCAATTGATCTTTTGCCATTATTTCTCTTTTTCCTTAAAGCTTATCATTATATATTTTTTTCTTGGGTTGTTTGTTGAAATGACAGAATTTAATTTATCAAGTTACATCCCTATGGTGTAAACTATTCCATAAAGAACAAATTTAACAAAAACATGAAGAATTTTAGGATAATTTCTTAAAACAGCATAACTTAACTCTAAAATTTACCTTTGGGGACCTGAAAAGACTCTTCTTATAAATCTTCTTAAGAAGAGGGAAACAAAAGTGATTAGTATCACCTTGATATTTCTTATTCATATAAAGTAAATTGCTTCTGGTTCATTCTGCTTACACAGAGCGTTGAATAAGCACCTAAATATGCCGAAACACACATTTGTCCATGGTGTTCAGGATAAATAAATCTTTCTTTTTCGCTTGTCATTGATGTTAGATCTTCTTTTTGACCTAGCAAATAAATCAAACTATTTTTAGGCAAGATCCTCGCAAAAATCAATTTGTGTGACATCGTCTCTTGAAAGGATCATCACAACCAACAGAAATACACTGATATTATATGAGTGACTCAGCTCTATTCCATAAGAAGATTAAACTTTTCTTATCGACCTTGAGTAGCAGACAGGGGTATAAGAACACATTAAAACTCTCTTTGAAGGCAAGCCAAATTCTACAGCTTGCTATCTATAATTTCAGTTTACTTTTCCAATGTCCCTCAGGCTTGATAGCTGTAAGTACACAGGTCTGTTTTCAGTTTACTTTTCTCTTCTAGTCTGGTGGGTATTCCCTGTTGTGTTCCTTATGAGTTGATTTTTAAAATGACCATTTCAGGAGATTCACCTAGATTTCTATGTAACGAAAAATGCAAAAACTCAGCACCTCCGGCTGGGTTCAATGAGTAGCAGAAAGGTGGCTCCCTAGTTAAGTAATAAAAGGAGTAGAGGTTATAGGTCTTTGTAGATTAGAAAATGCTAAATGCGTTAACTTGGTGGTACCAAAAAAAAAAAAAAAAGAAAAGAAAAGAAATTGATGACAGTTACAGTTCTCTCCTTGGCTTAGAATTGCACGTATCAGCAACCCTGAGTTATTTTTAAAACAAGCAAATCTGACACCAGCACAAAGGCAGACCTTTCAGGCAGTTGACCACCTATGCAATGTGGTCATGAGGACACCAGAATGCTGAGTCCCCTCCCAGCTCATGACAGAGCCTTGATTTGTTCTCTGAACTGCTGTGTATTGAGAGTTTCTTCTATAGGCTTGGCAGTGCTTCCAGGAGAGGAGACAATACTGACAAGTAACCAGGTGGTTGTAATACACTATGGCATGTGCTACAAGAGGGGAAGGTATAGGCTGCACATAAGAGGGATGGCCCACTATTTGGGGACCAATGAAGGCTTTTCACACATGAGAAATCTAGGCAAAAAGGTGAAGGGTAAGCAAGTTAGTGAGGTAAGGAAGAGAAGCCCAGACAGATGGGACAAATAATTAAAGGCCTGGAGGCCTGGAATGGTGTAATGGATTTGGAGCAAGGAAAATATGTCTCAACTGGGAAACAGTTCATTCAGGGTTTTCACAAGGCATTTAAAATAGCTTCTATATTATCTTTAGACAATGAGAATCCATTTAATGAATCACAAAGGTGTATCAGTAGGAATAAAGAATACATGGGTGACAGTTGAATTCCAGAAATTCTTCCATTGGAGATTTATGGCTTTGGATTAAGGTTTATCGCTCTGACTCTGTTAAGAATAAATATGCTTAAGATTTAATACAATATGTTCAATTCTTCTTCTGCAAAAAGAGATGCAGATTCCAGATTTGGGAAAGGGTATTATTAACTCAGGAGCTCTCCTTACTGGAATGGGAAAAATGATTAAAAAGAGGAGTCTGAAACCATGAACAAACTTTGTTATTTACCAAGTTTGTCATTGTTTAGTGACTGAATAATGGTAAAGGTAAAATTAAGATTTGGGAGAATTGAAAAGCTTCAAAGAAGATAGTAGTTGAAGGGAGAGATGGTTAGAAAGAGAGCGAAGAAACACCATGGATAGAAGGCAATTGATGTGTACTCTGTTTTGTGTTTGACTTGAGAAATCTTAGTCTCTTAGTGATGCAGAGTCTACCTGGATCAGAGTTAGGGTGTTCTCTCTGTTGAGATTAGTTGCATATGAGTAAACAAAAAGCTTTGAAAAAAAAAAAGGCAGAGGTGAGCAGATGTTTCAAAGATAGTCTGCATGTGTGTCATCTGTCTTTGTGTGAGAAGATGACATTATTGACTCTGTATCAATATTGAGTGTGGTTTGAGTGACACTTGCCAGTATTAAAGACTGGATTCGAGGCCGAAGCAGGAGAATCACTCAAGGTCTGGTGTTTGAAACCAGCCTGAGCAAGAGCAAGACCCCGTCTCTACTAAAAATAGAAAGAAATTAATTGGCCAACTAAAAATATATAGAAAAAACTAGCCGGGCGTGGTGGTACATGCCTGTAGTCCCAGCTACTCGGGAGGCTGAGGCAGAAGGATCGCTTGAGCCCAGGAGTTTGAGGTTGCTGTGAGCTAGGCTGACGCCACGGCACTCTAGCCTGGGCAAGAGAGTGAGACTCTGTCTCAAAAAAAAGAAAAAAAAAAAAAAGACTGGATTTGTACTGATCTGTTTATACTTTCTTGCCTAATCTCACTGAAGAATAATAGAGCAGATTTTCTTTTTTTTCTTTTCTTTTTTTTGAGACAGAGTCTTGCTCTGTTGCCTGTGGTGTCAGCCTAGCTCACGGCAACCTGAAACTCCTGGGCTCAAGAGATCCTCCTGCCTCAGCCACCCGAGTGGTTGGGACTACAGGAGGTTGCCACCACACTTGGCTAATTTTTCTATTTTTAGTAGAGATGGGGTCTTGCTCTTGCTCAGGCTGGTCTGGAACTCCTGAGCTCAAGCAATCCTCCTGCCCTGGCCTCCCAGAGTGCTAGAATTATAGATGTGAGCCACCCACCGCTTCAGCCTAGAGTAGATTTTCAATAGACTTGGAAGGTTAATCTAACTGACCTTCCCTGGGCTTGAACAAGGGGCCTTTGCCTTTTAGCACAGTGCTTTAATCAGCTACACTAATCAGACCCACAGCTCGTGATACATGCGAGGAAAAAAAAATAGCTTATTTGAAGAAGTATTTTTTCTGAGTGATTTTAGCCACTGAAGAATGCAAAAGTTCCAATTTTCTTCATAATTGAAATCATAACAGCTGTGAGAACTAGGCTGTTTATCGAAGATGCAAGCAGAAGTCATAGGCTTTATTTCATGGATTAAATCTAAAAGCCATGTGTATTTCACAATATCTCATAATGGATTGGTAATGGTTATTATGAATGATAATATTCATTTAGACAAGTCAGAAATACCAAGTAAACTACAAAAGATGTTTAAAGCAAAAATGGCATAGACTATTTTGCAAGTGCACAGGCTGAAATTATCCATAATTTCAGTGAATGGCATAAATTGTATGACACAGAGTTGACTGTGACTTCCATTTTCACGACAAGGATGGCTTGTAAAGCAGCGACATGACTCATGGGTCTCAGCCATGGTGCATCAATCTAGCACCTGCTTTCCTAATCAGTCGAGTTACATTCATATCCAAACACAAATAACTGTACTATTAACCTCAGCCACCAAAATTAGTCTTTCAGTGTTGAGAGGATGTGTAAGTTCAAGCTAACAGGGTTCACTTCCTCCTAGTGACATATACCGTGCCCTTAATTTATAAAAACAGCGCTATTCCTTTCCATTCCATGTCTCAGAAGTGGTGAATGCCATTTTGAGTTCTGTGTTTGTGGCTTTGTGTGGGCCCCACATAGGTGAATTTTACAAGAGGCCGCAGCAGCTGTGACTTTGAACTGAGGCCGTGTGACAAGCAGTAGCATGCTACCCTAACCTCGTCTCGGGGAAATCCAGGCTTCACAGTTACCACACAGGGTGTTTCATCAAACAAGGGATTTTCCCCCTCTGCACTGGAAGACTTTACTTCCTTCTCCTTCCTCAACTTAACAGTACCAAAATATCCTCAATACAGTTAATTTACCTTGTCATGGGTGGCTAAAATCATAACAGCCGTGAGAATGAGGCTGTTTATCGAAGATGCAAGCAGAAGTGTGTAGGGGGGTAGGGAGTTGGGGGCAGGGGATGGATTGGGGGAGGCAGAACACCGGGGTATGGATGGGGTGGTAACAACAGTCCCCCTGAATACTCTGGTCAGCCCCTCATGTCTCTGGGCATGTTATTTGCTATTGCCCAATATTTTTAAAAAATAAAAATCACTGGCCCTTGTACGTGTCAAGCATGGTCTTGGTGTTAGATCTCAGTCCAGAGCCCAGCTCTGATACTCACCAGCTGTATCCTTGAGTTTTCCATTTACAAAATCAAAAATGACACAAATTGGCCGGGCGCGGTGGCTCACGCCTGTAATCCTAGCACTCTGGGAGGCCGAGGCAGGAGGATCGCTCAAGGTCAGGAGTTCGAAACCAGCCTGAGCAAGAGCGAGACCCCCGTCTCTACTAAAAATAGAAAGAAATTAATTGGCCAAAATTTAAAAAAATAATAAATAAATGACACAAATTTAGCAGGGTTGTTGTGAGGTTTAAATGAATGTGTGAACATTTACTTCATTTCTCTCCACTTTCATCCTCCCCCTACTCTCACCCCGGCTTCCCAAGCCTAAAAGAAATCAAACAAGCCTACACAGTGAAAATTATATGGCGATTCTTAACTGTGTAAGGTGTCCAATCTACTATACCCTTTACCTTGAAATTTGTGTCCATGGGACACCATACTTACTAATCATAAGACTATGTCCTGTAGTGCCAGCTACTCGGGAGGCTGAGGCAGGGGGCTCGCTTGAGCCCAGCAGTTTGAGGTTGCTGTGAGCTAGGCTGATGCCACTGCACCCCAACCCCAGTTGACAGAGCAAGACTCTGCCTCAAAAAAAAAAGGAAAAGAAAGAAAAACAAAATTCTACTGGCATTTTATCCCCTTGAACTGCGGCCCTGTCTGGAAGGGCAGATTGTCCACATAATCTCAGGAGAAGGCATCTGAGGCAGGTGTGTCTTTATCTTTAATTCTTGAAGATAGTCACTGCCTGGAAGTCTAAACTATTATGGCCTACAATGTAAATAAAACCATGGGTCCTAGAGTTGTTGTGGCTGTTATTTAGAGCTTTACGAAATTTGATTTTATTATTTTAATATTTAATCTCATCAAGATAATTTTCCTTCACCTGTGTAGAAGAAAATGCCATAGTTTAGAAACCACAAATAGCAATTATCTATAGATTGACGGGCCACAACTTGAGCTTTCTGAGAACAAGCCAGGCAGTACAATTCATTAGTGTAGGGTTAATGAATAATGCAGATTGGAAAATCAGTAACAATTTAATTTCTCCAAGGATCGTATTTTAAAACTGTAAGTTAAAATGGAAATATTTCCTAGCACCATAATGAATTGTTCTGGTTATACTTTTATCATTTATATTTAACATGCCTCCATCTCAGATAATTTAGAAATAAAACTTAATCATTAGTATATTAAAGGTGGCATACAATCTATATTATTCTCTTATTAATTCCTTGTTGTTAATTCTGTATTTCCTGTACCCAAAGGCAAAAGCTAAATAGGGAAAAGTATTGACAACACTTCTAAGTATTTTTATTTGGAAGACATGAGAATCATTTTAAGATTTTTTGTTTTTTGCTTTTTACCATTAGTTGAAACATCTATTCAGACTATTAGTGTATAATCTAGTTCACACTCAAAGAAAAATTACTGTTTTGAAACTTTTAAAAATTCTAAATGTCCAAAGGGCTATAAAAAAATTCAACTCTTGTCGCCTAATTCTAAACTCAGTTCCTGGCCTAACTTTTCCTATAGAATTACTTTCATGTTGTTTAGCTGAATAATGTCTATCTTCTAACTGCATTCATAATCAGTTAGAAGAGTTGTGTTCTAAAATAATATTTATTTTTCTCTGGACATTGGATTAAATAAATAAATAAATAAAGTAACATTGGATAAATTCCACACGCTCGAAACAGCTCTACCACTGGTCCAAATTGTCCATCTCCCTCACTCGTATTCTATTTTTCTCTCTCTTTTATTTTAGCATATTATGGGGTAAAAATGTTTAGGTTACGTATATTGCCCTTGCCCCACCTGAGTCATAGCTTCAAGCGTGTCCATCCCCCAGAAGGTGCGCATCGCACTCATTATGTGTGTATATATTCTTCATTTCAAAGCTCCATTGTGACATTGCGCTAGAAAGACATCCAGACCAACAGCCATCTCATTGCCACCCCATTTCTCAAACTGCTCCCCTCCTTCCCTTTGCGGTTCAGGAGCCCGGCACCCTGGCAGTGGCTAGCTTGCTCATCCCTTCTCACAGTTTTAACCCTTCTTATTTCTCGCCCAACCTGTTTCTCATTCAGCCACACCGTTAATCCCCTCGCTCTCTCTTCCTTCTGAGACTGTTGTCAGTAAACTACATTAAATCATTAAGCTTTCCTGCAAAACCCTCCCTCTGCCCTCTCATCTTGTTATGCAGGATAGTAATTTGTGCCATATATCAAAACAGGTTTGTTGGCCACGTCTGTTTTGAAAATGCCAGGCTAGATTTCTCTTTGCTTTTTTTTCTGAGACAGAGTCTCACTCTGTTGCCTGGGATAGAGTGCCGTGGCATCAGCCTAGCTCATAGCAACCTCAAACTCCTGGGCTCAAGCAATCCTCCTGCCTCAGCCTCCCGAGTAGCTGGGACTACAGGCATGTGCCACCATGCCCAGCTAATTTTTTCTATATATTTTTAGTTGACCAATTAATTTCTTTCTGTTTTTAGTAGAGACGGGGTCTCGCTCTTGCTCAGTCTGGTTTCGAACTCCTGATCTTGAGTTATCCTCTTGCCTCGACCTCCCAGAGTGCTAGGATTACAGGTGTGCGCCACCGTGCCCAGCCCAGGCTAGATTTCTCAAAGCCTACATCCCAGCCTGGCGCTCTGTGAACCCCCAGGAGGGAAGAGCCTCAGCAGCATTCCCCAGATAGACTGGACCAACAATCTCTTTTAAAAAAACATCTAGGCTGGGCGTGGTGGCTCATGCCTGTTATCCTAGCACTCTGGGAGGCTGAGGCGGGAGGATCGCTCAAGGTCAGGAGTTTGAAACCAGCCTAAGCAAGAGCAAGACCCCGTCTCTACTAAAAACAGAAAGAAATTAATTGGCCAACTAAAAATATATAGAAAAAATTAGCCAGGCATGATGGCACATGCCTGTAGTCCCAGCTACTCGGGAGGCTGAGGCAGGAGGATCTCTTGAGCCCAGGAATTTGAGGTTGCTGTGAGCTAGGCTGACGCCACGGCACTCACTGTAGCCTGGGCAAGAGTGAGACTCTGTCTCAAAAAATAAAAAATAAAAATAAATAAAAATAAAAAAATAAGCGCGAGGATACACAGGGTATTCAACAGCAGAACCAGAATTCTGAGCCACGTTTAGCTAGCCAGAACGTCTTTCTCTATGTTATAGTCGTTCAGACTTTTTCTCCATTCCTTCATCAACCTATTGGCATGGTCATTTTTTGGATTTTATGGTTATCTTAAACTGCTCCTTCTCCAAGTGTTTAAACTCTGCAGTTTCCTCTTTCACTAGGGTTTTCTGCCCCGTGAGGTCATCCTTCCCAATCCCTGCCACTCCTTCCCCCTACACATGACCTCCAGTCATTTCCCTTATCCTGCTGCTCCTCATGCTGTAGCCACCATCAGGATCTGCTGAAGCTGCATGTCCTCCCATCCATTCGTCAACCGGAGATGCCCGCAGTGTGTTTCATGTGGGGAGGCCCCAAAAAGCTGTGCAGTTTGCACATAGCTTAGAGCAAAGAGGACACTGGCTGAGTTTACTGGCAAAATGATAAAACACATTTATGACATGTGAGAGGTCATCTTTGAGCACAGCCTTCTTCCCCAACGATCTGATGCCATCAAGCAACATGCTCCCCTAGTGCCAGTTTCACGTTTGCTGTCATCCCTTGTTATTTAGTAGTCCTTACTTTCTATGCTCAGAATATTTTCCATAAAATCATAAACTGATAGGATATTAGAACTAGAAAGGATCATAACATTCATGGAACCGATCTCTTCATTTTACAGGTAAAGAAGTGAGGCCTAGAGGAGCCCATGAACTGACATCATCAACAGCAGTCGCTGAAAGGTTAAATAGAGACAGCAGAATTTGCTAACGCCCTTTCAGAAAGGGATTGATTTCACGAATCTATCCCTGGCTTCTTTTTATCTGCCAGGTTGTCATGGTTTTAGATCCAGGTCAGCTAGTGAGTATTTTGTGCACATGGTATATTCTCTTGATCACTCACCAGTTGAGAAGCCGGTGTATTATCAGAGGGAAGTGGGGCCGACTGCTTTTCACAGCAGCACAATGAAGTCCTTTCTGTTGGGTGGGACACTTTGTCCAGATTTCCTTTGCACCAGATGGCTGTCCCCTAAATGCCCAAAAGCTCCTGGGATCATTAGGATTCCAGATGTGCTTGCTACTGCCGATCTGGGGTAACGAGACGGCAGCTCTCTTCTTGCCAAGTTATATGCTCAGCTGTTAGGCTATTCAGAAACGTTTGGCATGCTTCTAATACATTGGTAATTTTCATTTTCAATTTTGATCCACTAAATAGGCATTATGCAGTATTTTAGAATATTTAGAGTTCATGTAGCTAAAAAAAACCCTGCTATATGAAAAGCGTGTTCTAAAAACGTATTGGTGAACGTCTGCAACCTTCTAAATCCCAGGTTCCATAGTTCCATGGCGTCTCCTTTCTTAACACATCTGAACTTGTTCTGCATCCAATTATACTCTTTCCATTTCGCAAAATAACTCATTTTGTATTAGTCAGTAGTATGCACTTTGATACTAGAGGAAAAAAAATGGTTATTCTTTAATGTGCTCCAGATTGGAGACCCTTATTAAGGCCGGTCTGCCTTATTTCCCAGTTGTACTAATTAAAAGCACTAATTATTTCCACGCTAGTATCTCAGGACCATCTTTTGATGCATGAAAGTTTTCAGGGAATTAAAACAACTGACTTTGGGAATCATGTGAGAGAATTATTATAATATTCTGCCGTCCCAATTATAAAAAGAGTTTTATGTCAGTTCATTAGACTTTTGCTCCTGCTTCTTTGGGTCCAAGTCTGTCCTGGACTTCTGCCATGTGGAAAGCAGTTGCCAAAATCCCCCTTCTTTATTTATTTTTTATTTTTCTTTTTTGAGACAGGGTCTCACTCTGTTGCCCGGGCTAGAGTGCCGTGGCATCAGCCTAGCTCACAGCAACCTCAAACTCCTGGGCTCAAGCGATCCTTCTGCCTCAGCCTTCCGAGTAGCTGGGACTACAGGCATGCGCCACCATGCCCGGCTAATTTTTTCTATATGTTTTTAGTTGACCAATTAATTTGTTTCTATTTTTGGTAGAGACAGGGTCTCGCTCTAGCTCAGGCTGGTTTCAAACTCCTGACCTTGAGGGATCCTCTCACCTCAGCCTCCCAGAGTGCTAGGATTACAGGCGTGAGCCACCATGCCGGGCCTGGAATCCCCCTCCTTCGTACAGCAGTTAATGGAATTAATGCTGAACAGAGACTTATCTCACTGCTGATGCTGATAGACCTCTCAGAAACAGTTTTTATATCTAATTCTTGTCATTTATAAGGGAATTATTA